>PVHY01004371.1:0-30856 GCA_004024945.1 Uropsilus gracilis | reverse complement strand
TTACAAGCAGCGAAATAGAAGCAGTCATCAAAACTCTACCTAAAAACAAGAGCCCAGGACCAGATGGCTTTAGTAGTGAATTCTACCAGACATTCAAAGATGAAATAATACCTGCACTACTAAAGCTTTTCCAAAAAAAACTGAGAAAGAAGGAAAACTGCCAAACACATTCTATGAAGCAAACATCACACTCATACCAAAATCAAGTAAGGACAGTACCAAGAAAGAAAACTATAGACCAATTTTCCCAATGAACACAGGTGCAAAAATTTTAAACAAAATCCTGGCAAATAGAATCCAATGATGCATAAAAAGCATTATTCACCATGATCACGTGGGATTTATCCCAGGGGCACAAGGATGGTTCAACATCCAGAAATCAATTAACATAATACACCACATCAACAAAGAGAAAAACAGAAACCACATGATTGTATCAATAGATGCAGAGAAAGCATATGATAAAGTTCAGCATCCATTCATGATAAAAGTCCTTGAAAAAATGGGGATTAAGGGATCATACCTCAACATAATAAAAGCAGTCTATGACAAATCTACAGCAAACATCATCCTAAATGGAGAACAACTAAAATCACTTCAGTTAAGATCTGGAACAAAGCAAGGATGCCCACTCTCCCCATACTTTTTAACATGGTACTGGAAGTCTTAGCTAGGACAATAAGGCAAGAGAAAGAAATACAAGGGATACAAATAGGAAAAGAAGAACTGAAGCTATCATTATATGCAGATGACATGAGTATATAGAGAACCCCAAAAAATCCACGCAAAATCTACTAGAAATAATAAACCAGTTCAGTAAGGTAGCCGGATACAAAATCAACACACAGAAGTTGGTAGCTTTCCTATACGTAAAAAACCAAGAAGAGGAAGAAGAAATTAAAAAAGCCATCCCATTACCATTGCACCAAAAACAATTAAATACCTGGGAATAAACTTGACAAAACACATGAAACAGCTATACAAAGAAAACTTTAAAAAGCTACCAAAAGACATAGAAGAAGACATAGGAAAGTGGAAAGAAATTCCCTGCTCATGGATTGGAAGAATTAACATCATCAAAATGGCCATCCTGCCAAAAGCAATCTACAAATTCAATGTAATTCCTATAAAAATTCCAATGACCTTCTTTAAAGAGATAGAAAAACAATTACAGAAGTTCATATGGAATAACAAGACCTCAAATATCAAAAAACCTCCTAGCCAAAAAAAGAATGGAGGGCCAACTATCCCAGACCTCAAGTTATGCTACAAAGCCATAATAATTAAAACAGTGTGGTACTGGTACAACAACAGACAGTCAGACCAATGGTACAGAATTGAGTGCTTGGAAATAAAACCACACATAGTCAACTAATCTTTGACAAAGGGGGGAAAACTTACATTGAAACAAAGATAGCCTCTTTAATAAATTGTGCTGGGAAAATTGGACTAAGACCTGCAAAAAAATGGACCAAGACAACAGCCTCACACCTTGTACAAAAACCAACTCAAAATGGATAAAAGATTTAAATGTCAGACTGAAGCCAGAACCCAAAGATAAACCCAGTTCCTTTCATTGAGAAAGAAATGTGGGCATTGCTGTCATCTGCATCTGAAAGAGAGACTAAAACTAGCCTGAGGCCAGTTCCCCTTTTTACAATAATTACCTGGGCAGACTTGAGATTATGTAATGCAGAGTCCTAAGGTGGGGACTCCTAAGGCAGGCCCAAAGGGGAAAGGGAGGTATAGACACCAAGAGGGTGATTGTGAATGGGGAGCAAGAAAAAGGATAAAAGAGGGAAGGTGGAGTGTGGAAGGAATACAATTTTGGAGAGGAGCATGGAGAGTGGAGTGAGAGCAAGAACCTGGAGATTGGCATCAGGCATGGAGGTTTTGGGCCTCAGGAGAAGGACCCTGGAGCTGAGTCCTCTGGAGCTTCCTCACCTCCTCAGCACTTGGTTCCTGAGGATTGAGAGCTGTGTGAAGGCGGAGGAGAGGTGACCCTGGTGAAGTGCAAAGCCACAGCGACACTCTTGGACAGGCCTGCCTCGGGGAGACCTGCCTGAGCCCCCCACCTGTGCTGGTTAGATTCTTCTGGTGCCACCTGGAGCAACAGTATCAGAAGTCAAGGACACAGCCTGGCATTTTCAACCAAAAGTGCCCTAAGACTGAGGTAAACCCCATGAAGCTCCTTGAGGAGCAGTAGTGAGGCTCTACTCTATTTAAAACACTTGTGAGGGTGTGGACTCTTTCAGTTTTTCCCTGTCTGAAAATAAACCTCTTGTCTATCCTGGTCGTTAAGGTTTGATATCCAAGCAGCTGCTGCATGCAGGCAAAAAAACCCATAGAGAAAAAAATTTTAAACGGGGGTGTCCCTATCCCCCCATAACAGATTTTGGCGACCACGAGGGACTTTTTAAGTTAACTTGAAACACATACAGGCCTGTTTCTCTCTCTGAAACAGACTACAAGCAGGCCATTTATTTACCTTTACCTTTAACTTTTACCTTTAACCTTAAACACCTTTGCCTGCTTTTCTCTACAAAGCAGGCTACATACTGTTTATTAACATTTACACTGTACCTGCCTACTATTGATATGCAAACATCAGCTACCAGCTTTTCTCTGCTTTCTTTCCCTCTTTCAGACCCAAAAAGAAGAAAAAAAACTTAAAAACAGTTTAAACTCTTGTGGGTTTTTTTTTTTTTTTTTTTTATCATCCCCAGCCTTCTCAACCAAAATACCAAACCAATGCAAGACTATCAGTGCAGACTAATTTATTTTTAACAAAGTGATTTTTTAATTACTGCAGAAGAAACATATAAGTAAAACTCTGATTACTTTAACATTGTCCCAAACCTTTCTCAGCATTGTCCAAAGTCCCTTTCCCCAGATTGCTCCAAAATCCTCAGTCTCTCAGTCCTGATCATCTCACCAATGTTAACCAGTCAGAGTTCAATTCGCGTGTTTAAAGACATCTTTCTTTGGCACGGTCCTTTGGCATGCTCCTCGTCATCCACGCTGTCTTCTCCTTGTCACCTTTAGGTAGCAAGAACTTCATGGTGACCCAACCAAGTTCACTTTTTTTATGCCTGACTTTTGCATGGCCTCTTCAAACACAATTTAAACTCAGAATAACAAACTCCAACATGGAGTTCAAATCTGCAAACTTCTTAACTGCCATTAGCACACATGCTGCAGGCCCCCGGTGGCCACATGGCCAAGCTCACATGGTTCACATCTCCATCTTACAAAATGGCCGAAACCAAAAATCACTCTGTTATCGGGGGGATAGGGACACCCCCATTTAAATTCCTCTTTCCTATGGGTTCTTCTGCCTGTGCGCAGCAGCTGCTCAGGTATCAAACCCTAACAATCAGGATAGATGAGGTTTATTTCCAGGTACGGGAAAAACAAACTGAAAATCAAACCCTCACAAGTGTTCCAAACAGAATAGAGCCCCACTTCTGCTCCTCAAGGATCTTCGTGGGGTTTACCTCAGTCTTAGGGCACTTCTGGTTGAAAATGCCAGGACTTTGACTCCCAATCCTGTCACTCCAGTTGGTACCAGAAGAATCCAACCAACACAGGTGGGGCTCAGGCGGGTCTCCCCAAGGCAGGCCTGTCTGAGTGTCACCGTGGTTTGCACTTCACCAGGTTCACCTCTCCTCCGCCTTCACATAGCTCTCCATCCTCAGGAACCGAGTGCTGGGGAGGTGAGGAAGCTCCAGAGGACTCAGCTCCTGGGTCCTTCTCCTGAGGCCCAAAACCTTCGTGCCTGATACCAATCTCCAGGCACTCACTCTCACTCCACTCTCCATGCTCCTCTCCAAAATTGAATCTCTCCACACTCCACCTTCCCTCTTTTTATCCTTCTCCTTGCTTCCCATTCACCATCTCCCCTTGGTGTGATACCTCCCTTTGCCCTCTGGGCCTGCCTTGGACCTCAGGACCCTTCATTACATAATCACTTTTCTCTAAAAAGGGGAACTGGCCTCAGGCTAGTCTTAGTCTCTGTCTTTCAGATGCAGATGACAGCAATGCCCACATTCCTTTCTCAATGAAAGGAACTGGGTTCATCTTTGGGTCAGGCTTCAACTCCTCCATGAATCTATCTGAACTCCATATTGCAATCTATCCTTCTCTTTGTTTTCACACCCTTTATATACCCTCATTTCCTGCCTTCCACAAACCACATCTAGACCATTCCACTTCTGCATCTCCCTGAAGAAAAATTCCAACTAAGGTCATTCTCACATTTTAGCATCTGTCCTTAAAATCTGCAGTCTTAAACAGGAGACAATGGGGGGGGGGGTCGGGGTAGCACACCCTATCAAGACCTGAAACCATAACATACATAGAAAATAACTTGAGAAAAGCCCTCTAGGAAGTACAATTCAGAAACCTCTTTCTGGAAAAAATCTACTGATGGCAAAAAATTGAAGGAAAACATAAACAGATGGGACTACATCAAACTAAAAAGCTGTACAGCAAAAGAGACAACAGAAAAAGCTAAAAGAAGCCCAACTGAATGGGGAAAAATTTTTGCCCTCCACAAAAGTGATAAGGGTTTAATAACGAAGATCCATAAGGAACTCACACAATTAAACAAAAGTAAAACAAGAAGCCCAGTCATAAAATGGAGTGAAGGAAATCCCAGCTACCTGGGAAGCTGAGGCTGGGGATCGCTTGAGTCCGTGGTACTCAGGGCAATGTGAACCTGCGGTTCCATAGGCAAAAATAGCGCGACCTAGCCTCAAAAAAAAAAAAAAAAATCACTTTTAGTGTGTGATTTGACTTAATTTGTGGCAACTGATAATTTTTTTTAATGGCCTTCAATATCTCTATATCTCTTCCTTTGGTCCACAGATACTTTCTATAGCAGTTCAGAACCTCAGAATTTCCTAATTTTCTCACGTCCATAGGTGGATTAATGACTGTTAGTCATTTCTACCTCCATGTCCAGTTTCTGCTCTTGTTGACGCCTCCATCCAAATTTTCTACTCTAAATCCTCCATTGAAAAGTAGTACAATATGCTATCTCTACTGGTAAGCTCATACTGCTGCAGAGGGATTTGTTTTTCTCTTCTTCCCTAGGTTCATCTTTTCAGATTTGAGAAATGGTATTAGCTGCATAGGTATTATTTTTGAAAGAAAACTGCCAAGATGCTTTTTTCTGAGTATAATTTAAGATTTGCCCATTACTTACTTCAGGATATACTGTTAGCACAATATTTTCTTTAAGTATTGAGGGTTTCTAATTATATGTTTTGGGTATGGATAGATATCATTTAATAACTTAAGTGGTGTTCCTTTTAGAAAACTGTTTTGTGGTTTCTTTTTCCTGTCAGTGGTTGAAAGCTATTACTTCTCTGCATTTAGCTGTATGAGAACTTGAGTCTTAAACATTGTTTCAAAAAATATGCTCCTTTTCTTGTCAGACTTAGTTTAAATAGAGCAATTTAAGTTTGTATTACTCATTTTTTTTTTCTTTCAGCCTGGAAAAAGCCTTGTCTAAAGTAGCATTTAAATGGCAACATCTGAATGGCAATTTGAGTATATTTTGCAGACCTTATTTTAAACTAAAGTTTATCTTCATTATAAAAATAATAGAAATTTGGATTACTAACTAGCAAAAACATGTTACTGTTCAATGATACATACATTTACTTTCTGTGAACATTTATTCCATATTTATTTTTGTGTTTGTATTCAGTTTTTGTAATGTTGAATTTTTTTCTTTATTGTAGTTAGATCCTGGTTTAAATACAATTTTTATTTATCTAATTTTTTATGTTTAAAATATCAAATAAGAAAATCATAGATCTTTCAAAAAATTGTACTTGAATTATATTTAAGTTCATGAAAAATGAGTAAGAAAATTTAATCAACTTAAAGATAGCAAATAATTATTAAATGCTATCATGCATTAAACTTAGATCTAGATCTCTAGATCTAGAATGTATTTGTGAACATATTCATATTTCTTCGGTTGGTGCAGTTACTATTTCCATAATCAATATCATTTGCTTCTTTTTGTTATTTTAAAATTTTTGGGGTCATATTATATTTTATATATACAAACATGTTTTTAGTAATGAACCCTAAACATTTTTATAACCTGTTTACTCAACTAAAAGTTTTCATTTGGGAGAATGTTCTCTGTAAGGAAATATAATGAACGATTCATTTTTAGTAACTGAAGAACAAATAATAACTTCTTAAATATAAAAGAAGTTAACCTCTCTTAATTGCATCATTTTCATCTGTTACAGTTCACATATATCTACTATATGTTTTACATAACTGCAATCATAATGTGCATGGTTTTTTTGTTTTATAAATTAATATGTTCATTAGAAAAATTGAGAAAGAATACAGATTTATTTCATCCACTACAGCTCTCTCTATAAACTATACATTCATCTCTGGTATTGAGTTAGGCACTAACAAGACAAGAGAACCAGAGACCAAAACAAGTTATACTCCCTATCATCATGGAGCTTAAAGTCTATATGACTTTTGTCAATTGTTGAATAGTGGCGATATATATTATATATAGCGTAGGCTTTTTAAAGGTAGTGAGGGAGTTAGCCATACAAAGAAAAGACTGTTCCAGGCAGAGAAATAGCTAGAGCAAAGTGCCAGGGCCAATATTTGTGTGCGGTTTGATATTTTCAAGAAGCAGCCAAGTACCAGAAGCAGAGAGAGTGAACAGTATAGTAGAATAATTAGAAAGGTATGGCCTGTGGACAGTCATTCTTTCTGAGCCATTACAATAGTTTTTAATCATCGGATGGACAACAGGTTTTGTAATTATACTGAGATTGAGGCATTATTTCAAGAAAAGAGTATCACAGCTTGGCTTAGATTATCCCCATGAAAGCAGCCTGTGGCCTTTTTTCAATATCTGAATTTGTAGTTTTTGCAATATTTATGCACTTAATTTAAGCCTAGAGAACATAATAATCCCACAGACGCTATAGTTTAGTTTCTTAAGAATTCAAAATGTTGATATTATAACCCTTTACATTCTCCCCTCTTCCTCTCCAAAGACCTATTTATGATCTTGAGTTTACCAGTCATTGAGAAAAAAGTGGTTTTCAGCTATGTGAAATAAAATAACCATTTCAAGGTACCAAATGCTAGATATTCTAAGTTGGAAGATTGCCTTTGTATCTTTTTAGAGTATTACAAATTATTATGAAATGTAGAAAGGTAAATCTCATTTTGAATCCTGATTACTCATGTCACATTTTCTGTTCTTTCATAGTTTTTAGCTAAATCTTCTGTATTCTAAGAATAAAGTGCATTTCTTGTTTTTTCTGCTGTTTTTACGATTTTTACTACTCTCTGATGACATATCACCATATCTTACCTGAATTTTTGCAGTTTTTCCTCTCTGGTTTCTCTACTTCCCTCCTTGCTACTCTTTTCTACTGTATCCTCATCACCTCCATCAAAGTGTATATCCCTACTAAGAGCTCTCTAAGAGGCTTCATGTTACAGTATACAAGGTAAAGTTTTAAAAATGGTAAGATCTGACCTCTGGCTTGTCACAGTCTTTTATTCCCTAGTGAGACAGGCTACTTTGTACCTTGTAATTTTATACCTACCTGCAATGCTGCCTATAAGAATTGCTTCCTTCCTTCATTTGGGTCCCTCCAGTGTCACTTCCTGGGAATATAATTTTTTTCCATCCTGTGTAACTGAGCCCCCTCTCACTCTTCCTATCCCCCTTACTCTTCCTCATTTTATGGTTGGATACTTAGCTGACCCTCCCCCACCCCCTCCCACAAACACCAATTTGCAACTTATCTTGATAAAAGGTATGAAATATTAATTAAGCAACTTTTCTAGATGATTGCCTAATCCAACACCCTTTGTTTATTAAATTATCTTGCCTCTTCTTTGGAAAGTCTCACTTTTTATTTGTGTTTAAATTTTTCTCTTTTATTTTTTGTAATGGTTTTCCATTTCATTCTCTTGGATTTTCCAGCATATAGTCATATTGTCTATAAGAAAAAATTGTATTTCTTCTTTAGCAATTTCTTCTTTAACATATTTTGTAGTTGTATGTTGCTTTGTCTCATTGAACTTGATCTTCTCTACAATACTAAAAAATAGTGATGTTGGTAGTGAATATTTCCTCTAGTGTTCACTTTATGGCAAATACTTCTGTTAAGCAAAATGTTGCTGGCTTGGGTTGAGATAGATTTTTCTTAAAAAATTATCCCCCTCTGCTGTACAGTGAAGTTAAAGCATACATGTTCAATTTTGTCAGACATCCTTTTGGAGAGTATCTTTGGGGTAGATAAATCTAAAAAGGATCATAGCATTGAAAATGAAATTTGGCAAAGAGACACCCAACTCAATGGTAAAAAATTTTTGCACTTCACATAATGGATAAGGGTCTGATATCAAAAATCCACAAAGAGCTCACATGATTCAACAAAACCAAAGCAAAACACCCAGTTAAGAAAAGTTCAGAAGAGCTTGAAAGACGTTTTCCAAAGAGAAAATACAAATGGCCAACAGGCAATATGGAAAAATGCTAAACATCACTTATAGCCAGGGAAATGCAAATCAATAACATAATGAGATATCACCTCACACCAGTAAGAATGGCCTATATTAAAAAAAAAAAAAAAAAACGGGCAATGACAAGTGCTGGCAAGGATATGGAGAAAAGGGAACACCATTTTATGCTTGTAGGAATGCAAACTGATCGAACCACTTTGGAAAGTTGTGTGGAGATACTCAGACTACTGAAAATGAAACAATCATTTGATCCAGCAATTCTGCTTCTGGGAATCTACCCACCCAAAGGATACAAAAACACTAATTTGGAAGGCAGCTATGCTCACCACTATACCACCAACGCAAAAACACTAATTTGAAAGGAAATCTGTATTCCTGTGTTTATTGTCACACTGTTTACAATAACTAGGATATGGAAACAACCTAAATACCCCAGCATTGATGAGCGGATCAAAAAGTTGTGGTACATTTAGACAATGGAATATTATTCAGCAATCAAAAAGTCAAACTTGTGTCATTTGTGGTGACATGTATGGAGCTAGAAGGAGTCATGCTGGCAGAAATAAGCCAGAAAGAAAAAGAAAACTACTGTATGGTCTCACCTATATGTGGGATAGAGGGAAAACAAAAGGACAAGAAAAGGTTCAAACTAACAAACTGACAACAGAGCTAAAGCACACAGCAAAGGAGGTGAGGGAAGGAAGAGGGAGAGAGCAATAAGGGAAGGAGGGGGAAGGAGGGGTAAAGGGATCAGGGGAGAGATGAGCACACAATATCCGGATGGTTCATGAGTTGAAGTGGTAGGAGAACTTTGGGTATACAACAATGTAAGAAAACAATATATGTAATCAAAAAATAAATATATAAATGAAAACGAAGTCTGCTGGCATTAGTAAAATGCCAATAATATATGCTTTTGTTCATTGGATAGCTTTCTTTTGCTATACTGTTGATTCTGGTTGCATCACAAAAGAAAAGTGGTAATGCAAAATCTTAGAGCTCTAACTGAAACTGAAGCCCCATGGCACAAGCTACAGGGCATGACTGGCTTCCCCATGATACCCACCAGTAGGAGCATAGTGCGTGCAGCCAAGGTGGGGACACTATGTGATACTCTAAAAGAAGCCATTCTCCCCGCCCTCCTCCTCACTCTTGCTTCTGATTGTTATACCTGGCCTCACTAAGGGACTGCTGGATTTAGAGTGCCTCCAGCCCCACAGAGGCTGCCCCTGGCTCCTTGGAGCCACCAGCCCATAAACCTGCCCTGAGACTGCGCAGGTGTCAAATTCCTCTTTGTATTGGAAGCCTAGATCTTAAAGTGAACCAATCAGGTGTGAATCATCAACTAATTGATGCTAAATGATCTGATTAGTGTAGAGTGTAGACTTGAGAGGTCCAGTCAGGTTCATAGGGTGGGGAACTGTGAGAAAGATATCAGGCAGGACAGGACAGGAAGATATATAAAGCAGGACAGGAGCAAGCTTAAGGCCCGTTCCTGATCTCTGAAGAAAGAAGAAAAGAAGCAGTATTCATCAACTGACTTTGGCAGAAAAAAGAAGCACCAATGACCCCAGGCCTAGTGTCTCAAAGAGCTGTTTTTTGCTGGTGTAGACCAACAATTTACCAGGAGCTGTCAACTTTTGGTGCTCCGACACTGTCTCCTGGTGCCTGGTACTACTGGCCAGTGCTCCAGCGTGGCCCACAACTGTTGACTGGTGACTAACACTCTGTGTTTGGATCAGAGTGTCTAATACTGCTTTCTGATGATGGCAGTGACTGGCTCTGTGAATCAAAGAACTGTACACGGGTGTCTCTGATGTTACCTCCTGGTGACCAGCATCACTAGACTGTGCTGTCCAGCACTCTTGACTGGCACTCTGCTCACTTCTAAACACTGTGAATGCTATCTGAGCTGAGTTAACTGGCCGATGCTCACCATAAGCTCTTTGTGTCCCCTTTTTGTAAAATAAGCCCCACTGTTGTCCCATTAGCCTGAGGTGTCTTGCAATTGTATGTACAGATAAGAACCCATAAGCAGTGAGCTTTTTTATACCTTGTCACTGTCCTTTGTCACACTATAGCCTCAGCCATTGGCTAGTCAAGCATGGGTATCTGAATTTCTGCCATACTTGCCAATTGAAATAAAGCTAAAGCAGCGATATGTTTATGTGTTACATTTTTACCTGACACTTTTCTTTTTATTGTTTGTAAATAGCATTCTGATGGGATCTTTAGGATGGATATATATAGATATATATATGTCATATAATCTTTATATGTCATAATCATATAATGTCAATCTTTAGTGATATATCATTATAAAAATAATATATATATAAATAATCTTTAAATAATGATAGTTTCACTGATTTTACCAATCTGGATTCCTTTTATTTCTCTTGTCATTTGATTGCTTTTCCTAAAGAAAAGTACTGTTTAGTACTAGACTAAAGAGTGTTTAGTACTAGACTATTTAAGTTTAGTACTGTTTAGTATAGACTAAACAGTGGGCATCCGCACCTTGTTTCTGATCTTAAAAGGAAAGCTTTCAAATCTCACTGTTAAGTTTTAGTATTGATTGTGAATTTATGGTATATGAGCTTCATTATGTTATGCTAGGGTCCCCGTAATCCCACCTTATCAGCAATTTTCATAAATGGATGCTGTATCTTAGCAAATTCTTTCTGTGTATCCATTGATATTATTATATGACTTTTTTCCTTTCCCTTTGTTGATGTGTAGTATATTAAATATATTAAATCATTGTAATTGTATATAGTAAATTATATTTACTGGTATTTTATTGGGGATTTTTATTTTTACACTGATATTATTTGGAAATAGTTTGCACTTATCTTTTTTTGCTTTCTTTGTCTGGCTTTGTTTTTTTCTTTAATTTTTATATTTTGTTCCAGTTTATAAAATATTTTCTTTCTGAAAGAACTAAGAATGAAAGGCACTGCTTATGACTTAATATAGCAATTTAAAATAAGTGATGAAGGGATAGCATTTAATTATTTAAATAATATGCTTTTTGATCAATAATTAATATACACATTTAAGTTTAAAAGAAATTTTGTAGTAGGTCACCATTTATACAACAATCAAATATAGAAAAAACAATAGTTTCTGTGTTATCCCATGATCATAAGAGAACTTTTAGAAGTTAAAGGTATTGAATTTACAGTGCAAAGCACTGAGCAAAAAATTTTTTAAGACATAATTTTTGAGGGTGGGGGAAAAGATGTAATTTTCTCAATTTTTATTCTTGGCATAAATTTTAGTTCTTTCCAGTGGAACCAAAATTCCTGAACTACTTTCAGCATCCTCCAAAATTTGAACTATTCTTGGATTTAAAAATAATGTCACAAATGAGCCGTGCAACTTGATCACTCTTTTTGAGTTCAAACTTTTCTTTGTCAAAATTAAACAGAACAGTGCCAGTATTTGCTCTCTAATCTTTATCTGTGACACCAGTTTGTACATCTGTGAAGTATCTGGCAACCAAATCAGAACATAATACCCTGAATAATCAGTTTTCATGAGGACTTTCTCCATACGTGGTACTGTGCAATTGTAGTTACACAACAGGTCACAGCCCGTGGCCTATGCCAACCCTTGGGTCAGAATGGTGACATGTTCAGAGAACCAGACAAGGTAGCATAAAGCCCTCCTCCATAGCCTTAGCTGCGTTCAGGGGCAAATGCAGTCTCTCTCCAGAGCAGGATGTGGCAGAGCACAAGATGCAGGGGGAGCAAGGGGAGCAGGAGAAGCAGGAGGAGCATGCTTTGTCTGGTCTTGGTATTAGGGTAATATTGGCATTATAAAATGCTCCCTTTTCTTGGATTTTTTTGAGGAACTTGGCCCTAAGTTCTTTACTGTTTTGATTTTAAAAAACCACTTGTAAAGTCTACTGATCCTTGACTTTTGTACTTAGGGAAGTTTGATATTACTGTTTCAAATTCTGCACTTGTGATTCATCTATTAAAATTTTCTGTTCTTCTTGATTCAATCTTAATAAACTATATTGCCTAGAAGTTTATCCATATTGTCAGCCAAGACTGTTGAAATTAACATTTGTTGTTTATAGTGATCTCTTATGTGCCTTTGTATTTTTATGCTATGTATAGCAATTTTTCCTGTGTCAGTTTCTGAGTTTCTTATTAGCCAAATTAAGGTTTGTATATTTATTCATCTTCTTGGAAAAGCAAGTCTTAGTTTAATTTATCTTTCAAATTTCTATTTCATCTTTAATTTTTATTTGCTTCTAACTTTTGGTCATTCCTTTTTCAAATTGTTTTTCAAATTGTTTTTTAAATGTGACATTAAATTGTTTATTTGAGCTTTTCCTGTGTTCTATATGTGGATCTGTGTTGTAATTAACTTCTCTGTTCAGTTTGCTTTTGCTGCATCCAATAAATCCTAGCAGCTGTGTTTTCATTTCCATTAGTCTCAAGTATTTTTAATTTCTGATTTAATTTCTTGCATGTTATTGAATAGATTTTCCAGTCTATTTTGATAATCATTTACTTTTATGAGTCCTCTAGTTTTTTTGTATAAACCTGGGCTTCTCTTTAGTGGTAAAATGAGTCTTCTGTTAATAGCAGAAGGTTCAACTTTGTTTTATAATCCATTCAATGACTCTTTTAATGGGTAAATTCAAGCCATTACATCCAAGTGGTTATTGAACTATGTGTATTTATTGCCATTTTGGGAAGGGATTCTTTTTTATATTTTTTGAACATCTTTTATGTATCTTGGCTTCACTGGTAGCATTGTTGCTACTTCACTGATAGTTGTTTTGAAACTTATTTAAGGTGGCTGTATTTGTGACCTATTAAACAAATGATGTGAGCTCAGACTTATTTTAATGGTCACATTTTACTCTCCTCCTCCATCTTATGTAATTTTCAAGGTTTTTGTTTGTCTATTTGGTTTTTACTTCTAGATGAGATTTGTTATTGTTGTTTTTATCTTTTTAGTATTTCTCTCAAGGCCAAGAGTGGTGGTGCTATATTGATTTGATTTGTGTTTTTCTATAAAGCTCCTTATCTCTATTTTAATCTTGTATGGTAATCTGGATAAAGTATTCTCAGTTGGAAATCCTTTTTTTTTTTTTTTTTTTTTTTTACAACTCTAAATGTTCCTACAGTTTCCCTTTAGCCTTCAAAATTAACAACATGAAATCTTTGGATACTCTAATAGGCGTTTGTTTCCATGTATGTAACTCTTCTTTTTCTGAATACGTTTAGTGTCCTTTCTTTGTCACTGGTTTTCAGCAGTTTGATTTGAATGCATCTGGGGGTGTCATGTTTATTATTTTGTTAGGGACTCTTTGAACCTCTTGGATCAGGATATTTGATTTCTTTTTCATGTTGGGGGATTTTTTTGACCATTATTTCTTTAAAATTTTTCTATGGCTTTCTGTCATATGTCCTGAGAATTCTTACAGATCTTGCTTCTCTGAGTGATCTCAAATAGCTCACACTGTCTTCATTCTCTGATTCTTTTTTCATTTGGATGATCTATTTGTGTAAATTCTGTCAGATACATTCAAGCTTGCTGACTCTGTTATCCATGGAAGTTTCTGTACTATTGCTGCCCTCTACCATGTTTTGTTTGTTTAATTACTGTAACTTTCATTTTGGTTAGCTACATTTGAAACATTTGTGTATTTCTTTATCCTTATGCCATTTGTTCTATTTCTGCTTGCCATTCATCCATTGTTTTTGGTACTTTGACAAATATTGTTAATCACTATTACCTTAAGCTCCTTATCAGACAAGGTTATACAGTTCTCCTGAACTGATGTTGGCTGCCAGACACAAGGTGCAAGAAATGAATTTATGAGAAGAGATTTACCCAGCCACAGCCAGGGGTTAGATGGAAGTATGAACCAGGAGACAACTTTATTAACAAAAGAAAGGGGTATTTATAGGGACACAAGGTGCGGCCTGTTGAATTTTAAAGAAGACAAACAAACTTGAGAGACAATTAACATTTTAAAGTTTAAGAGTAATTGAGGAAGTGGGAGAGTAGGCAGGTGGTCGCTATCTCTGATTTAGGGAAGCCAGGGGGTGCTAGTGCAGTTTTAGAAGGTTATTGCAGTAAATGGACTTAGTTTTTTAGAGACTTTTGGTAAGATTATTTTACTTAACTATGTTAGACAGCATATATATTTTTTGAGTTATATTAAGATCATCAATATTTTTTACAGTTTTTTGAATGTTGTAGTCATGGTAAGTTTTTAACCATCTCAGGTATTGCTGATCTGATAAGATGACCTTAGTTAAAGATCTTCAGTTCCAGGAGCTTAAAAGCTACCTGGCAGGACTTTAAAAACTACCATGAAACTGGAAAGAAAAAATACTAGCTTTGGGTGATCTTTTGCACTCTCCCAGATGCCAGAGTTTATTAGGCCATGTTTTTTTAGTTTAGAGTAACATTTTAAGAAAAAATATAACCTATTTTTATATCCCTCTTAGAATACTTAACATCCCTTGGCATTTACCATTTACCATATTACTTTTATAAAATGTTCCTCTACCTTTTATTTCTTTAACTGGGGCGTTTCCCATACCTTTAGTTTTGAGATCTTTTTGCGCTTTTGGAAATTTTGGGCTCTTTTTTCGTTTACCGTTTGCTGACGGTTATGGCTTTTGCTTGCCTTTATTCTTTTCTCATATAGAATAAGTATAGATAAAAGTTAGCATAAGGAAAACTGATATTGATCTAGGTTAAGACTAAACCTCCCCTGACCTTAAGGAGCCAGGTTAGCAGGATGAAGGAGTTTAACGGCTTTTGGAAAGGAAAAATAAAAGTGAACAGGTAAGGCAAGGGAGCAGAGAGATGAAGATGAAGAAGCCCCACGTTGGGCGCCAGATGTTGGCCACCAGACACAAGGTATGAGAAATGAATTTATGAGAAGAGATTTACCCAGCCACAGCCCGGGATTAGATGGAAGTATGAACCCTGAGACAACTTTATTAACAAAAGAAAGGGGTATTTATAGAGACACAGGGTGAGGGCCTGTTGAATTCCAAAAAAGACAAACCTGAGAGACAATTAACTTCTAAAGTCTAAGAGTAATTGAGGAAGGGGGAATGTAGGCAGGTGGTCTCTATCTCTGATTTAGAGAAGCCAGCAGGCACTAGTGCAGTTTCAGAAGGTCATTGCAGTAAATCAATCTCAAGTTTTTTTAAGGACAGTTAACAAAAAAAGTTTTCCTTATCTCGTTTGCAATAATCTTTCTAATTTACAAATAGCACACAACAAACTGAGACTTCCCAGGGATTTTTGTTCTGTCATTTGTGGTATGTTACTCCATCTCTTCACTTTATTTTTGTTGGTTGTCATAAGGAACTTTCTCTCCCTTTTTTGATGAATTGGTCCATTATGCTTATAGGTTACAGTATAGAATCTTAGGTTAATGTGGGATCCTCTGGTACCTATTGCTTCTTAGACGAACTCCCCTGCGTCGCTCAGATGACAAAAGTCCTATTTCAACAGGGGGAGGAGGAGATAGGAACTTGGGCACTGCCATATGTAATGTCATTACCTTCATCGCCAGTTGTAGGGGTTGGCATCAGCCTCATCAATCTGCATAGGGTATTTCTTGTTTCTAGCAGTTACACAGACACACCAGGCAGGGCAAGCCAAGACTGGGTCACAGGGGTTGGATAGGAGAACAGGGGCTGGGAGGCAGGTAAGATGCACCCCCCCACCCCAGGAATCTTCATGCACTTTCTCTAGCATTATCTTATTTTGTCATATTAGTGTGCATGCTTGTGCTCTCTCCTTTATTCCCTCTCTTAGGCCTAGGTGTACACACTTAGGCATGTGCACACCCACTGGGCCACACAATCATGGTGAAGATGCACTACTTATACTACTGTATAAGTGCTGCTTATACAGACTAGTGGAGGAAAAAAGCCTGACCAACTCACCCACCCAAAAGAGTACTTGGAGGGTGTTGCTGGTGAGTACCAAAAGGCACTCAAGAACCATCCTCAGTTTGGTGGGGGGAGTCTAAAGTGATCCCTTCCCCAGGTTAAGTGTCCCAAACAATCTTATGCTAGCTTCAACCTCTCAACTCTGGTGTATGCTTTCTGTGCCTGGTTAACAGTAATAGCATTGGGTGGGGATTATTGTTTAGATAGTCATGGTGAGGGCTAATTCCTTTATCTTTTGTGTACAGAATCTTTCCATGAGAAGAAAAATTAGAACCAACCAACAGAACTGAGCAATAGAGTGAGAGAGGAAGAGGAGGAAGAAAACAGGGGAGGTAGAAGGCAAAAAAGAATAAGATGGTTAACAAGTGTTAAGGAAATGGGAAAACCCTGGGGTACACAATAATGTAATATCTATATATATATACATCTATATAATATATACACACACAATTTAAAAAATTAAATTAATAAAAAACAATCTTTTCATGGGATGCTTGCATCTGTTGCTAGGCTCCAGGTGCTCTGAAGTCTGGTTAATAACAGTATACCATTTAGCTATCTATTTAGCTATTAGCTTAGACCTTGGATATGGGTGAGACAGGTATTTTCCATAAAATAGCTACATGATACAGAGAATAGCTTCCTAGTAATTATGGCACAAGTGAGCCAAACCAATTTGTGCTCTAGCTATTCATGTCTTGGTGCCCCAAGCTCCAGTCGATAGTTAACCACCTTACACAGATCCGACACTGGTAGTTGTCCTCAAGTCCCCCATTCAGGATTACAGGGTATCTCACTCAGTTCTGACTGTCTTGTTACAGTGCAGCATCTGGTCTGCTACTCTGGCATGTTGCTGTGGGTTATTGGACCCCTATTCCTATAATTCTCTAGACGTGTGCTCTCCATCCTGCACACTAACTCTCTGTGCCCCTCTCCAGAGCAATCCCTTGGTTTCTCAAGTCCCCAGTGTGGGTATGAAATCTCAGTCTAAAATAGCAGACATGCTTTGTGTAACAGCCGCCCCTCCCTCTCTTGTGTTATACTGCCCTAGTAATGCTACAAACATATTTAAATTTCAGTTTTTCCTCTTGTCTCTGCTGTGTTGCCCCTCTTTTTTAAATTTTATTTTGAGCACAAGTTTTAAAACCAATCAGATGGGGGCCTGTGACTTTTTATGGTGGCCACAATCAAATTGTTTTAACTTTTTTGGGGGGATATCTCACCCTCACTCCTCCCACTGGTGCCCCTTGCATCCTTTCAAACACCACTCCTTGTTGTTTACTAGTTGTGCTCAGTTCATTAGTCCCTTTCTTTCCTGTGGCAGTGTCCTTTCACTGGGCAAGGAACTGTGTTGTTGGAACCAGGCGACCCTTGCTGATACGTTTTCAGTCTTAAGTTTGCATTGGGCGGCCAGTCTGTAACATTTGTTATCTGTCCATGTTTTCTTACTGCAGCCTGTCTTCTCCAATCCCCATCTCCGCTGCTTTGCTGCTTTACCTTATGGCTCTGGTGTCAGATTTAGGGGGTCTCGCCCCCAGCCAGTGTCGGTGAAGAAGTTTCTCTGAATACAGGCGTCTGTGAATGACCTTTGTTGATCATCTCCTCTGCCTCAGTTTGCAGTTTTGATGTGGGGCCGATTACCCCATCTTTGGTCTTCCTCTCCTCTCCCATAGTGTGGGGAGGGGGCATTGCTCTGCCAGAAGGCATCTCTGAAATGAAATCCCAGGTCTTCCCGGCCCAGTGAGCACACAGTTGCGCATTGTGACTTTGTGTCTCCACAGTTATTTCTCTTGTTTCACGTGCACTGATTCTCTCCGTTGCCCATCTGCTGTGTTCAGCTCAGACTTGCATGATCCCTTATTCGTTCTGTGATGGGTTTGTGTTGCGCATGATCTTGCTCCTCATGAAGTTTAGCTGGAGTGAGCGCAAAATGGAAGGGGGTTCCTCCCAGTTCTCTCCCCCCTCCCCAACCTCCCCCTACACAGTTCTCCCATCCAAGTACTAACCAGGCCCAACCCTGCTTAGCTTCCAAGATCAGACGAGATCGGGCGTGTTCAGGGTAGACTGCCCCTACACAGGTACCTCCCTGCGCAGGGGCAGGGCCCAGATGGCTGAGCCTGCGCCCTTCCGTGCTCCCCTTGGGCTAGGAGCAGGGGCAACATGGCTCCACCAATTCCTGTGCAGCAGGTATCCACTGGTGGGTGAGGCCACCAAAATCCCTACCCTATCCCCCCTCCAGGGTTCACCTGGCTCAGGGGCTTACCCAGGATCCTTCACCCCCTTTGCTCCCCTCTGGCAAGGGAGCTTGGACAGCTAGGGACCTGGGTGTGAAGGCAGCCCTCAGGTGGCTGCCTGTTGGTGGGTGGGACTCAAGTCCCTACCCTGCCCCCAAGCCAGAACCTCCCTGCAAGCGGGGGCAGGGCCCAGATGGCTGAGCCTGCGCACTTCCATTCTCCCCTTGGGCTAGGAGCAGGGGGCACATGTTGTGCCTCTTGATGCATTTATCACCCAGGAACTTTTGTCTTTAAGTATAATTTGTTTATAAATATGGGCCAGAGGTAAGCCTTTTCATTCTTCTGCCATCTCATGGAACTTTGGTACTCTTGTGTTAATTTTTTCCTTAATATTTTGCTTTATAATCGTTTTATGTTTAATTGTATTTGGGCTGAAGACTAGTCTTACTGTAGTGTCTACATTTCTGTGCTCTTTTTAAGATCTTTTTATAATTAAAAAAACGTTTTTCTTATTGTTTGCTTACATAGCTCATGTTTGTAGACTTGGTCCTCCCCCTTCCTCCCTCCTCCCCTTCCTCTGGTCCCCACTCTGGTCACTCCAGTTCCTTTCTCATTAGTTGTCGGTTGATGAGTGGCCTGGTGTTCTTTCTGAAGCACTGTCCTCCGGGTGAAGCCCTGCGTTCCTGGGGGACTGCAGCCCGGGCTGATCAGTTCTCCATGAATAACCTTAGGGCAGGTGGCCCTTCTGAGCATGTTGGCAAACCTCCTGTCAGTCTGGTGTGTGGAGTGGCTCTCCCCATTTCTTACTGGCACTTCTTTGTGTCTTTGTTCCCCTGTTGAGATGGGGGAAGCTCCTTGTTCATGTTGAAAGTGTCTCTGGGTGGGGAGTTTAGCCCCAGCACCAGAAATGTTGTTGGTGTTTCTTGGTGATATGTCTTTACTCTCATTCATAAATGTCCTGTGTCTCAGAGTTCCAA
The DNA here is from genome assembly GCA_004024945.1 of Uropsilus gracilis. Taxonomy (NCBI): domain Eukaryota; kingdom Metazoa; phylum Chordata; class Mammalia; order Eulipotyphla; family Talpidae; genus Uropsilus; species Uropsilus gracilis. The sequence goes on along the minus strand of PVHY01004371.1, from coordinate 11,152 downwards.
CTATGCTGTTTTGGGGCAGGTGATGGATGTGTTCAGGGCCTTTATTTCTCTGTCTCTTTGAGTATCTTGTCTGTATCTGGGTTGTTGTTTTTCTCGTTCCAGCTGAGGAATTGGCTGAGGTAGGAATGAACCAGAGGGGGATTCACCCCAGCCTACACTCCAGCAGTTTTCCGGCCCCCACCTCCCCAACCTGTAGGAGGTAGGCGCAGAGCCCTGGGTCGCGTGGAAATAGCTAGGTTGCCCTAGTTTCCCCTGGAGAGGAGCAACCTACCTGCTCCCCCTGCATCCTCTGTTCAAGAGAGCTCACCCTTCCCAAGGCCTCCCCTTCAGGCTGAGGAACCTGAAGGGCCCATTTCTGTGCTCTTAATTTTTAATTCCTTTATTGTTCCCTCTGCCATTTATACTGTTCTCCCCAATATAGGAATTATTTATAGGTACTAATCATTTCATATTTGAAAATCTTGATCTGAGCTGGACATGGTGGCTCGTGCCTGTAAGCTTCAGTCTATGAAGCAGCTGGGGCTAGGGATCGCGGTTCAAGTCCCGCCTGGAGCCTGTAGCGAGACTGAGACCTAGTTCCAAAAAAATAGCTGGGCGTGGTGGCATGCGCCTGTAATCCCAGCTATCTGGGAAGCTGAACCCGGGAATTGGTTGAGTCCGTGGTATCCTGGGCAGCATGAACCTGCAGTTCCATGGGCAAATAGCGAGACCTAGTCTCAAAACAAAAAAAGAAAAAGAAAATCTTGACCTGTGGCTTTTAGACTTAACAAGATTTTTGCATGAGTGTAATTGTAAGATCTTTTGTTCAAATCTTTGTAAGTATTGCTTTATTGCCTTTAAGCATTCACAGGGTGTTGGAGAAGTCAGAGGACAGTTTTGTTGTCCCATCAGTGGTAATTTGTTTTGTTTTGATGACCAATCAATTTCTGTTTTATGTGCAGGTTATATTCTTGGTATTAAATAATTGTAAAGTGTATTTTCCTGGATCATCATTGTGCTCTTTCAACCATCAGATTTTTGTGTTTTATATATATTTTACTTTTTGCTAACTTTTTATCAGGAATACTGTATCTTCACCTTTGATATTATTTAAAAATTTTCATTATTGTTCAATGTATTTTTAACGTTATTATGGTCCCCATATTTCTCCCACCACATCACTAGGGGCCCATCACCATTTCCATTGTGTTTCTCTCTTTCATTCCCCTCCTTCTCCTTCTTCTTTTGCTGGGTTGTTTAATTTCTGTTAGTCAGCTTGTTAGCTTTTTTGATTTCTTGTCCTTTGTTTAATTTATCTATATTTCACATATAAGTTAGACCATCTGGTATTTATCTTTTCCTTCTGACTAATTTAGCCAGTACAATTTCCTTCCAGTTCCATTTATGTTGCTGTGAATGGCAAGATTGTCTTTTTGGTGACTGTTCTGTAAATATACCATAGCTTTTTGATCCATTCATATTTTGGGGGACATTTGGGCTGTTTCCATATCCTGGCAACTGTAAACAGTACTGCAGTGAACATAAGATTGCACATCTCCTTTTGAATTAGTATTTTTTTGTTCTTTGGGTAGATTCCCAGAAATAGGATTGCTGGATCAAAAGTAGTTCCACTTTTAGTTTTATGAGGGTCCTCAACACAGCCTTCTGTACTTATTGAACCAGTTTGCATTTTCACCAGCAGTATAAAACTGTTCCTTTTTTTCCACATCCTTTCTGGACTTCTTGTTTGTTTTTTGATATGGGCCATTTTTACTGATGTAAGGTGGTATCTCATTATGTTTTGAATTTGATTATAAGTGATATTGAACACTTGTTCATGTCTGTTGACCACTTAAATTTCTTCTTTGAGAGGTGGCTTTTTAAATCGTCTGCCTATTTTTTGATTGGGTTGTTTGCTTTGTTTTTGTTAAGTTGTGTAAGCTCTTTATATCTTTGATATCAGGCCCTTGTCTGTTGTATGGTAAGCAAATATTTTTCTGTTCAACTGGGATTCTCTTTGTTTTGCTTATTATCTCTTTTTCTGTACAAAAGCTTTTTATTTTAATAGAGCCCCAGCTATTTATCCTTTATTTTCTTTGTTCCTGGAGATAAGTTTTTAAAGAAGTTTCTGAGATGTATATCCTGGATTGTTTTGCCTATGTTTTCTTCTATATATTTCATGGTGTCAGGTTTTATGTTGAGTTCCTTTATTCATTTTGAGTTCATTTTTATATGGTGATTGATAATAGTCTAGTTTCATTTTTTGCATGTTGCTTTCCAGTTTTCCCATCACCGTTTATTGAAAAGGCTTTCCTTGCTCCAGTGTATACTTTTTGCTCCTTTGTGAAAGGTTAGTTGTCCATTATGTGTGATTTTATTTCTGTGTTTTCTATTCAATTACATTGGCCTGTGTGTCTGTTTTTATTCCAGTACCCATGCAGTTTTTATCATATTGACCTTATAATACTGTTTGAAGTTTGGGAGTGTAATGTCTCCATTTTTCTCCTGTTAGTCAGGAGTGCTTTCACTATTTGAAGTTTTTGGGGGGTTCTAAATGAATTTCAGTAGTATTTGTTCAATTTCTTTGAAGAACATGATGGATGTTTTTCTTGGAATTGAATCTGTAGTTCACTTTTGGTAAGATGGTCATTTTTATGATGTTAATTCTTCTATCCATGAGCAGGAAATGGGAATCTTTCCATTTTCTTGTGTCTTCTTCTGTTTCTTTTAATTGTTTTTTTTTGTAGTTTTCCTTATATGAGTCTTTTGAACTCATATATATATATATATATATATATATATATATATAGTTTTTTTTGAGTCTCACTATTTTTGCCCATGGAACCGCAGACTCATGTTACCTGGGCCATTCCCCAGCCTCAGCTTCACAGGTAGCTGGGATTACAAGCGCATGCCACTACACCCAGCTATTTTTTGGGAGACTAGGTCTTGCTATGTTGCCCCGAGCGGGGCCCAAACCACTATCCCAGCTCTTTTATATTTAAATTTTCTTGGTGTAAATGGTATGGTTCTTTTATCTTGAGATTTGTGTATAGGAAGGCTGCTGATTTTTATGTGTTAATTTTGTAGACTGCTTCTTTATATATATATATATATTGAATAGGCTTTGTTGACATTTGCCTTTTGGGTGTCCCTCCCCCATCCCAACCCCTGGTCTCTCCATCTCTTCTCTTTCACTGCCATTTATTGTTTAATTTTTTAGTCCCTTGGGTTCTTCCTCTCCTTTCCTGTAGCAATGTCCTTTTGTCCAGTGTGGATGTGGTTTCCCTGTGCTTAGTTTTCCAAGTGTCTTTTTGCTGCTGGCCTCTCTCTCTCTCTCCCCCTCTCTCTCTCTCCCTCTCTCTCTCTCCCTCTCTCTCTCTTTTTTACTGATTTTGGTGTTCTCTCTCTCTCATTTGGATTAGACTATGGTGGGGAAAGTAGTAGGTTTTTTTCCTCCTACCTTTTACTACATGGTTATACACAAAGGATATAATTGTTGTCTCTAATGCTTCATTGTTGGTATGTATAGAGCACCTTCATGTTCTATTGGCAGATCATTCCTCTAATTTTGTTGGATTTTGTCAATTTGTTGGATTTTGTAGATTCCATTATTTAATCATTTTACTCAGTGTGCTATTAAGATGTTGACCTATGAGTCTTTAAAGCTGTGCCTATGAGTTCAAAAAGTGATGAAAGCAGTTAAAATTTTTATGTCCTTTGATAGCTATTTATTTAAAGTCCTGTATTCAACTCTGAATTTTACAGAGGCTTCTTACAGAAGAATTTAAGTATTTTAAACATATTTAATATCTATTGGTACAAAGCTAAAATCATACAAGTTACTACAGATAATAGTGATTGGTACCTTAAAATGTTTTTTGGTTTTTTTAAAAAATTTATTTATATATAAATTTCACATCATTATAATCCCAGGTATTTACCCCCTTAAAATGTTTTTTAATGCATTATATTATTAAGCTCATAATAACAACATTGCAGTTGTACTGTGGCCCTTCCTCATAAAGTTTTGATACATTTTTAGAGGGAAAATTGCTAAATCAAAGACTGCCCACTTTTAAGACTTTTGATACCAATTTGCCAAATGCCAGTTATTTTATTCCTAATAATATTGAATATTTTCATTCCCTTTATTTTGTGAGTTTATTGCTTGTATGCTTGGATCATTACTAAAAATATTAAGTTCACTATTTTCTTATTAATCTATATGTGCTCTTTGTTTGATAATGATACTAACCTCTTGCAAGTACATTACGAAAAGATTTCTTTCTCAGCTGCCATGCCTCTTGATATTTTGTTGGGCTTTGTTTTGTTTTCCAGAACTTTGGTTTGCCTTATTTTAATTTTTTGCATAAATATTTAAATTTTTTAAATCATTTCCCTTATGAATTATTTCTTCCTTTTGCTTTTGTGCTTAAATTTTCATTAATGTTCAAATGGGATTTTTTTTCTTAATAAATAAATGGCATTGGTTTATAATTCTAAAACTTAGGGGTTTTTGTTTTTGTTTGTTTGTTTGTTTTTGAGATTAGGTCTCCCTATGTTGCCCGGGGTAGTCCCAATCCCACGGACTCAAGTGGTCCCCAGCCTCAGCCTCCCAGGTAGCTGGGATTATAGGCACCCACCACCACACCCAGCTGCTTTTTCAAGAACCAGGTCTTGCTATGTTGCCTGGGGTTGTCTCAAACCAGTGTACTTAAGTGATAAAACTTAGGTTTTTTTTAAGAAGTTTAGTAGCCAAGAAAATTTCTTTCCTCTATTTCACTCAGCCTTCCTTTATGAACATTTTGAAGAAATGACTCCCCCTTTCAGACATGGGATTTTTGCTAAATGCTGCCTAATACAAGTTTTATATTAGCTGTTATCTAACAGAGCACACTGGTTATTTGTTTTGCAGAATCCTTGCAACCTTTCCTGGAAGCCTGTAGCAACACTTTATTTTTTCGTACTTGCTCAGTGCTGCTTCGAACCCCTAAGCTTGATCTTCAGATACTAGAAAAGCTCAGTATTATATTGCAGAAGCTTTCTAAAATCAAGTAAGAATTTCTTATTCATAGCATTTTTATTAAAGATCTCATTGTGATCTGGACCTCTCTTAACCTTTATTAGTTCAACTTTATTAAATAAAAACCTCCAATAAGCATGCAGAAAATTAAAAATCGTGTTTAGTGATAAAATTAGAGTGTTCATCTCAGAATGTCTTGTGCTGTGGTTCAGTTCTGGTAAGTAAAACTTAAGTACCATAAATTGTGTGGAAAATTTTTAGCAGCCAAATGAAAATATGAGACCAAATCATTGCATAAGACCACAGGTGAAAATAAAGACATTAAAAATATATTATGCAGATCCTGTTGATATATGAGAATGAAATAGGCAGAAGATTTAGAATGATGTTAGCAAACAGGTTTATTTTAGAAAACTATTATTGGCTTGCTACTGCTACTATCAGATAACAAAGTGAGATCCTTCTCTTCATATTTCTTTTCCCTGGCACAGACACTGGTATAACTAGTTTTTAAATTATAAAGACATGGATTTAAGCTACATTTTCCCTTAAATCTTGTTACAATCTAATGCTTTTTTTTTTTTTTGAGGGACATTTGAATATTTTATACATCATCTCATTTTTATAACAGTAGAATTTTGGTTTGATTTACCTCCTTTTAAGACTTTTAATACAAACTTGCCTAATTCCAGTTACTTTATTCCTACTAAAATTGTATATCCCTTTTCTCTCATCTGAGATTTTCAAATAGTAAATTAAGTATTCTACCAGTCATGAGTAAAATTATTTGAAGTTTGGTACCTAAGCACACTATAATAAATTATTGTCAAATTCTAGCCTCATATTCTACTCTTGAAATTAGATTTGGTCTGGTATCAATTAAACTTTAATTCAGCAGGGCACGGTGGCATGCTGCTTATGGAGTCGCAGCGGGGTCTGGGGATCGTGGTTCGAGTCCCACTCGGGGCAACACAGCGAGACCTAGTCCCAAAAAATAGCTGGGCGCGGTGGCACACACCTGTATTTCCAACTACCTGGGAAGCTGAGGCTGGAGATTGCTTGAGTCCATGGTACCACGGGCAACGTGAGCCTGTGGTTCACAGGCAAAAATAACAGACCAAGTCTCAAAAAAAAAGTAAATAAAGTAAACTTTAATTCACTGTTTCCTTTTTATTGCGAACTGACTATGTCATCCATGATTTCTTGATTTGTAATCAGTATATTCCCATTGAAGCCTCTTACAGTTTGCCTTTGCCTGTGGTGCCATAAGCTGTTTAGGATTAATTTTTTTCTTAACTCTTAATTCATAGGATTTTTTCTTTAAAACTTGCACTAGTCCCAAAGTGCAAGTAGGTATATCCTGGGTCAAAGCACTGATGATACATTTTGTGACTTAGTTCATATTCAAGCTTAGATTAAAAATTAATACAAAACTTGATCAAGAGAATTGAGAAGTCAATATTCAAGCAACTGTTATAGCAAAGCTTCAAAACTGACAATGTAAATCCTTTTGTGTCAAAAAATAGGCTATTTGATAATTTCTCTCAGGAGATAAATAAATGTAGATGAGGAAATAGGAAATAAGTTACCACATATAATTCTGATTGAAAATGAAATTACTGACTGGTCATTAAAAAAAGAGGATAGTTAAAAAAGTACTTTGCAACTGAGTCACTGGTAAACCAGTTTCTGCCACTTTAAAGAGCCCATCTTTCTTAAGATAATCAGTATTTGACTCTTTAGCTCTGATAAAAAAACACTTCGAGCTTAGTAATGATAAAATAGGATTATAAAACGTTTCTTCTTTCCTTGAATACTTTTCCACTTCAGACCTACCTTAGAAAATTTCCTTTGTTAGTCTTGGCATGTTAATCCTTTAGTTACCTATTTCTCTCCACTATTTTAAAAAATTTTCTTACAACATCGGTTGTCTTTGTATTGTTATTGTTCCCCTTTGGTATGGCCCTCCCATCACTAACTAATGCACCCATATACCACCTCCCCACTCCAGTCACTCTACCTCCTCTCTCACTACTGTTTGTAGATTGATGCTTGACCCACTGTTCTTTTATCTTTATTTTCTTTTGGAACAAAGTCCTTTTCCTGGGTGAGGACTGTTGTCCTGAGACATGCCGGAGCAGACTGCTCAGATCTCTAGGACTAACTGTGAGGCAGGTAGCCAGGCTGAGCACCTCAGGAACATCTTGTAGGGCAGTTGTGTGTGGAGTCATTCTCCAGGCTGCTTGATTTTGGAGCTCCCTATGGTGAAGGAAACTGTTCCTTTTTCTCTCGGCCCATGTAATCACTGGGATCCATGTTCCTTATCCATTCTGATGTCATTCACAAGACACTGCTTCTGAGTCTGGTAGTTCTGGCCTCTGGCGCTGGGAACTGAATTCCCAGCCACTGGCAGTGGAGCATTTCTCCACTATTTTAAAAAGTAATTGCCATTCCCCTCAATTTGCACAAAAGTTACTGCTTCATATCATTATAGATAAACTTGCTCAGTGTGTGTAATTTAACTAATGTAACTCTTTTTCTTGCAGGAGTAATAAGAAACTTTTTGAGCTCTTCACAATTCATCTGATGCTTCAGGAAATACAAAGGACAACACATCCAGAGCATGCCTTTCTCTGTATTAACTTAAATTCAACTCTGTTCAACTTGGGCTTAACAAAGTGTAATTCTCTGGTATCCAATGCAGGCCACTAGCTTATTACTACTTTCTAATGTATTATATTTGTAAGCTTGTAAAAATCATCAAAGTAACTAAAAATCTACCAAGTAAAGTTATCTGTAGCATCATTTATCATGAAAAGTAGAATTTTTTTTTAACTTTTACAATGAAATCTGTTGAAGCTATGGAATGTTTGGAATTTGTCATTGTTAGGTAGTGCTAATGTACAGATGGATTTTCCAAAATTAATAATAATAGGGTTATTTCTTTGTAAAAAGTTTTAGGGAAGTTCTTTAAATTATGTGATTTACTTGGAATAAAATTGGTATTTATGTGGGAACAGGGTAAGATCATGTTGTCATTCTGTTCTCTTAATATATTACAAATCTCCCCTTTTAAAACAAGTACACATTTAAACACTTAATATAATTTTTTTTGGAAGCAAATATCTTGCAGAATTTTAAAAAATTTTAATTTAATTTTCTTATATCAGTCATCTTTGTATATTGGTCCCCTTAGAAATGTCCCTGCCATCAATATTATAACCATATACTGCCACCCACTTCCCCATGCCCCCTCCCCACCTCCAGTCACTCCAACTCTTTGCTCACTTCAAGCTGTTAATTGATGCTTGTTAGCCTTCCATAATTTTTATTTGATGCATTTAAAAAACCTCTAAAGCTGTTTGTGTGCATCTGCGTCTTCCTTAAGCCCTTTATCCTGCCGAGGCCAGTCTGTTTCTGAAGGCATTTTCAGGACCCCAGCTATAGGAAAGACCACTGTATCACTGAGAGCAAGAGAATGGACAGGACTAGGAAGGTCATATACCCTGTGAAATGGTAATTCTGAAAGATTCTTCAGAGTGGTATCTTGTCTGATGGGGTGGGGTGAGAATGGGGGTGGGGTTTCAAGTTAGCTCTCCCAAGCCAAAGTGGCCATCTTCAGTTTAGGACAAGTCAGGCTGTCCAAGTACTCTTGTAGCTTGTGTTCACCCTGGAAATTATGAGAGATGTTCTTCTCCACCTTGGGCCTCTCTACATACATCTGTTCATAATACCAGGCTAGAAACAGGTATCCTAACCCAAGTCTTGTCAGACTTGGGGCCAGGCTGAAATCTGGTACCTGAACAGGTGCACTGGCTGGCTTGGGTCCCCAGTGTTGAGTGAGATCATGCAGAGGTTGACTTAATCCTATGTAGCCAGGAGCTTCAGGCTTTATTTTACAAACAACTCTTTTTGGCACCAGGGAGGCCTCCAAGTGTATGGAAGCACAAGTGTCCTTACCAGTAGGAGCCCCTACACCTGGCAGGCTGCCTCCTTACTATTCTGTGCTGAAATCACCCTCCTCTGGTTCCCTGGAATGTCAGTTTTCAGTGTTGCCATAGTGCGTGAAAACTAACTCTTGGAATTTGAATGACCTCCACCAGGTCCTTTTGGCCTTCCCAGTGAGGCTTCCATGGTAAGCCTTGCAGACCCCAAAGAAGCCCTTGTTTTCAAAAGAACGTAAATCTTAACTGCCATCTTTATATCACAGATTTTCACTATATTCTAGATTTAAATTTGGTACTAGAGGTTTTTTCTATTTTAATTTTTTCCAGAATAATTTATTACCAAAAGAGGTATGTGCAATGTAAATTCTTTTAAAGACAGAAAAAATTACTCAGAGGCCTATTGCTATAGCTCTGATGTGTACAGTAGACAGGGTGAAATCAACAAGGGAAGCGTCAGCACAAGAGTTGTTTTTTTTTTAATTAAGAAGTATAGTATATATTTTTTTTATTATTTATTTATTTTTTATTATTTTTTTTTTATTATTTATTTTTATTTTCTAATTTTTATACAATATTGGTTATATTTGTATGGCTATTGTTCCCCTTAAGTATGGCCCTTCCTTCCATATTATACCCTTATTCCCCACCGTCCTTCTCCTTTCCCCCTTCCCCACTCTGGTCACTCCAACTCCTCATGCTGCAAGTCATTAGTCCATGCTTGGCCCACTGGTCTTTCTTCCGTTTGGGTCCTCCTCAGGTCCTCCTACAGGGCCTGTATGTGTTCCTCTCCTTTCCTGTATATCTGCAGCTGGGTTTCATGGTTTTCTCATATCTAGTGTAGGTCTGATCAAAAGTAGGAGTAAACCAGAGGGGAACCACTCCCAGTGACACCCATACACCAACAGAGGTGCCTTGCCCCTAACTCCAGCCTATGTGGAGGCAGAGGCTGGCTCCCCCAGCCCAAGACCCTGAGACCCCAGTGGCTTAGAACTCACCTTGTCCCCACCACTACCTTCAGCCTAAGCTGCAGTAGGGATGTGCTGGGGGCCTTCTCCAGGTGCCTAAGCTGTCCTGGGGTGGGGGGGGGGGACTTCAGCTCCTACCTCCAACCCAACTATTATCAGGGTCAGGTCTGAAAGCCAGAGCCTACTGATCCCCTGTCCCAACCCAGGACCCCTGACTGCCCAGATTTCTGAGCAAGAGGTGTCCTGGTCATCAGTGACTCTGAGTTGCTTTCATATAGGTGTGAAGCGGTCCCTTGGGTGATGTATGGAAAGGTCCAAGTACAGGACCTTGTTTCTGGAAAACTGGTTGATTGGAAACTGCTTAAGTTGTAAGGCAGAAGAATTTGGTTTTGTGCTAGTCCAGTAGTGTGATCCAGAGCAAGGCTATCTCATTGTTTGTCTAGAAAACAGGCTGGGATGTGTAGCTGGGGTGAAATTTATGATTGGAGGGCTTTGGGGGTCTGGCAGTGCATAGTTGTATTGTTATCGGGGGGATAGGGACACCCCCGTTTAAATTCCTCCTTCCTATGGGTTCTCCCGCCTGCGCGCAGCAGCTGCTCAGATATCAACCTTAACAACCAGGATAGACAAGAGATTTATTAACAGATACGGAAAAAAAAACCAAACCGACAGAGTCCACATCCTCACAAATGTTCCAAACGAATAGAGCCCCACTTCTGCTCCTCAAGGAGCTTCGTGGGGTTTACCTCAGTCTTAGGGCACTTCTGGTTGGAAATGTCAGGACCTTGACTCCCAATCCTGTCGCTCCAGTTGGCACCAGATGAATCCAACCAACACAGGTGGGGCTCAGATGGTCTCCCAAAGGCAGGCCTGTCCAGGTGTCACCGTGGCTCCGCACTTCACCCGGGTCACATCTCCGCCTTCACACAGGTCTTGCTCCTCAGGAACCAAGTGCTGGGGAGGTGAGGAAACTCCTGAGGACCCAGCCGGGTCCTTCTTCTGAGGCCCCAAACCTCCGCGCCTGATCCCAATCTCTAGGCTCTCGCTCTCACTCCACTCTCCACGCTCCTCTCCAAAATTGTGTCCATACACTCCACCTCCCCTCTTTTTTATCCTTCTCCCTGCTTCCTATTGACCATCCCCCCTTGGTGTGTTACCTCCCTTTTCCCTCTGGGCCGGACTTCGACCTCAGGACCCTACATTACATAACCCCAGTCTGCCCTGGTTACTTTTAG
>PVHY01004370.1:0-94985 GCA_004024945.1 Uropsilus gracilis | reverse complement strand
GATAGATAGATAGATAGATAGATAGATAGATAGATAGATAGATAGATAGATAGATAGATAGATAGATAGATAGATAGATAGATAGATAGATAGATAGATAGATAGATAGATAGATAGATAGATAGATAGATAGATAGATAGATAGATAGATAGATAGATAGATAGATAGATAGATAGATAGATAGATAGATAGATGCAAATAGTGGGAAGGGTTTCCTGGAGCTACATGGGATGTGAAATTCTGTACCAGGTCCTGAGGCTGTGACACACACAGCATCCCATTTCTAATGGGGAAGGGATCACTGCAGCTGTCTTAGCAGCAATCTGGCAAGTTAGGCACCTTAAAAAGCAAGAAACTACAAGGCAATGTTTAACAGTAGACAGAGTACTAGGATTTGAGAATGAGTAAGAAAAAAATCTATAGTTTTCTATTATAGGTTAGTAAATCTGTGTTTGCATTAGAAAAAAAAAAAGGTAGCGCATTTGCAAAGAAACAGCCTGGTTAACCTCTGAAATTGTCATGCATCTTACAGCTTGGCTGAGATGCATCTTCATGCTGTACTGCAGGTCCCACCCAGTCCCGCTTTGCAAAGAATGTAAATTGAAAACTCAATGTGACAGTACGCATGGTGCAGTCTGCGCGGCTCACCTTTACTCCAGCTAGCATCCCCGTTGTGGACACACTAAAGTCAAGATAAGCTAGTGTGTCTGGGTTGGAAGGTTTGTAGATCTGGGCAGGCCGCTTCTTTGGCAAATCATCTGGAGAGCAAAAATGAAACTATTAGCGCATCTGACGGAAAGAAGAGCAGACAAAAACACCTGCCTGGCCAGCTGGAGGACTGACCTGTGTCCAGTATGGGGGGCCATGCCCTGATGTCTACGGCTGCAGCTGCCTCCCTGGACCGTAACAATTTACAGATGAGCTGTGTTGTCATCAAACAGGCAGAGCGACTCACCTGAAGGTCAAAGAACAAAGAATGGAGTGAAGGAAGGTAAAATGAAGAGGGATGAACGTGACACCATCTGCTTCACTCAGGCCCTGTAGCTAGTGGAGTAGGCTGAGCCAAAGGTGCCTGGCTTGGCCAGTGGAACCCCAAGAGAGCCAAGAAAGCACACTGAGCTCATGGGGACTGAGGTCCCTGGTAATTCTGATAGCCCGGCTATATCCAGAGTCATGCTCATGCTCAGAAAGTCACCTCAAATTAACTGTTCCCACACTTACATCCTGTCTGGTCAGAAGTGCTATGAGTGTCCAGATACAGGGGTATGTGCTCACAGCAGTATAGGCCATGAGAGTGTTCCAACTATAAATAAGTATAAATAAGTATGCTTTTTATGATTATATCACATTTACTTACTATTACACATTTATTCACTTTTGAAAAGAGAGCTGCCTTGCATTCCTGGCATAAATTCCACTTAGGACAGACTATGCTTTTATTTTTATTTCTTTTCTTTTGTGGCGTTTCTGAACTAATCTGTGTCTCATGACTCCTCCTCTATGAGGAAAAGCATATCTTAATTATGCTTCCCAAGGTGTAACTCTTAAAAAACAAAACAAAACCCTCCAAAAGGATGCTTTCGAAAAGGAACAGAACACTTACACATCTTGAGGAAAGAACTTTATTAAGTGTATGACTTTCACTTGGTTTAGTTTGCTCACTGGGTTTGGCAGGGAGGTTTCAGTGTCTGAAGGAATAGCCTTCAATTATGCCACTGCTCATTAAACCTTTCTTCTAGCCGTGAAGTCCTCCCACAAACAGAACTCTTACCTCCAGAAATGGAAGAGTAGAAGCCACGTCCTGCCTCATCTCTGGGACCACAACCCCCACACGTCACCACCTTTCACGAGAGGCCCTGGTTCTCACTGCGCTCATCCTGGTGGACACTCTGGCCCCATACAGGGGAAGTGGCAGCTGCCTGCTGGCAGACTTACCTCCACAATCATCTTCACGGTGGGCAGCGTGGTAGCGATGTTCTGTGGGTGTGGGGGACGGACGGTGATCGGCACGCAGCCGGCATACAGGCAGCCATAGAAAGCGGCGATAAGGTCTATTCCTGTATGGAGAGAAAAGCTCATGTCATGTGGAACAGATCACACCATTTATCAGCTATCATCAGTAAAAAAAAAAAACAAACAAAAAACAGCCTGAAAGTCAGGAGGTGAAACAATGAGCAAGTAAGACTTAACAGATTATTTGTCCCTGTGGCTTTGTTCTGCTTCACGTTCACGTGGACTATTCTTTTAGGCACAAGACGCCAAAGCATCCCCAAGAGCTTGACTTCTGTCATTTTTTCTAAGGAATTACTCAACTGTATGATTATAAATATTTATTTATTTATTTATTATCAATTTAGTAGTTAAGAATGTAAGATGATTAAACAATCTACCTTAGGTAGCTAACAAGGCACATTTGGATGCAAAAGCCTGTGCGATAATCCCTTTCTTTAAGCCTCTAAAAGTCTATGCACAGCTGTCACTCAGCAATAGTGTTAGTAGACACTGCGGGCAACAGTGTCATCAGGTGCTGTCCTGCCAGGCCTGGAACACCCGAATCTGCTCTTTACCTGGTGGGTACACGAGAGCTACGTGGTCCCCATCCTGCAGATGGCCCCTTTCCATCAGCATCACCGCTATCTTCTCGGCTCGTTTATGAAGCTGGACACATGTCAGCGAGTTCGCTATTGTACCCTAGTCACAAGAAGTGGGTAAGAGTGCTTCAATGTGACAGTTTCATTGAGATACACAACTCACACACATACAATTCACTTACTTAAAATGCCCAATTAAATGGATTTTAGTCTATTCAGAGAATTGTGCAACCTCCACCATGATCAATTTTAGAATGTTTTCATCACTCCTCCAAAAGATGCTGTTCTCTCGGCTGAGTCTCCCCACTCCCTCCCACTCTGTGAGAAGTGCAGAACCAAACAGGCATCTAGATGTATTTGTGCTAACAGGAAGTGTTTAAAAAGCAATTACTTGACCCAAGTTCTAGCTAAATTTACAAAATAAGTCAGAGTAGTAATTCTGGGACTCAGTGTGATTGCTGTGGGCAGTAAGAATTAGTAGTGAGGTTATGGGACTTATACTATGATAAAAAAAGACTAACAGCAAATTCTTTTTCAAAAAGACCACATCCAAAGTCAAGTGGATGAATACACCCTCCACATACATACACACATCAAATATTTAAAGAACACCAAAGAAAACTGTATTATGCTCATTTTTAGTAGAGTTTTTAAACATGTAGAAACAAGTGAAAAACACGCTTGAGTTGAAAATTACCTAAAAAGGGGTTGTTAGGAATTGCTATTTAAACTGTAAAGAAAAGACTGCATTTACTGCAGGTAATAAGCATGCAAGTAACCGCAATGTTTTCCTGGGGATGCATTTCACAGTTAGGATTCATTTGCACAAATCCTCAGGTGTGAAGAGATTACTGTACACAGCTGTTTAAAAAGCTGCTTCTTTAGGGTCAAATCCTACTCCTCAAGCAACAGGCAAACTGACAGGCAAAATACAGTGTTAGGAAAAGGCCAGAAAATCAATCATGGATAATCACAGCCAAAGAGTTTTTATTTAGGGAAGAAAATTCAAGAGAGCGCAGGTGAACTGTGGAGATAGGAGACTCTCAGGAAACCAGACACAACTCTGCTCAGCAATCTGCACACAAATGCCACACATGGGGAAAGAGGTCCAAAGGGGAGCAGTGTGAACAGCTAATGGTTAGTGGTGAAGGGTCTAGGGGAAGGAGAGATCAGAACCCCTGGGGAAAAAATAAGGAATGCGGGGGAAAGGACTTAAAAATTGATGAAATTAGAAAAACGGAATCGCTCTCGCTGCTCAGAGGTTCTGGAGATCACGTCCTGGGCTATTTAATAGTGAATCATAGCAGTCATGCCATAGATTAAATTGTGCCATGTGGACACTAGGCCTAGTGTGTCACATCAGGACATACACCCTGTGAAAACATGTCATCTCCAATGTGTGTTAGCAGTCACACGGTCATACTACATCATGTCACACTTCCACGATGCTAGTACCACCAGAAGATTCAGGAAGCTGAGGGGAGGACAGAACTTAGGCTGAGAGATTTGAGGTTTCCTTTCTTGAGGTGCAGGACACAGGGTAAGGGGAGAAAGGAGGGCAGGCCTGTTTCAGACACGGGGCCTCATGGTAGCTACATGGAGGCTCAGGTGCTCAGACACCCTGAGTTTTACTCTGTGTACTGGAAGGCAGGGAGGGAACCAGTGGCTTCCTAATAAGAAGCCAGGGTGACAGAAGTGTTTTCGAAGACTCTTTCTGGGAGGTGGTATTGAACAGATAATGGGACAAATCAACTACTGAGCACAGCATGGACGCAAAACGATTTCAAGATAAGCTATGACAGAGGAGACTGAGAGTTCTGTGAACTAAACCATGTGAAAAGCCAGCAGGCTTATCAGAAAGCTAGAAGTTACTTCCTTCCTTGGATGGTCACAGAAGATGAGATCAGGACTTTGGGTAAGGCAAACTAATAAGGTTAAGATTTTTTATAATAGCAGATACTTTATTTCCCTCTCTAAGTTTGACTGGTAAGAGAAAAGGTTAAAGAAGCTAACTCCTTCAATATCATGCAGCTCTTCCAGTTTAAGGATTTCATCCTTAATTGTGGTGGAACTTTTGGTTTTTGTCTCTCTTAGAGACTTGACAATGACTCCTACAGAGAGCATTTGTTTCCTGCCTCTTCTTTCAGTCTCCCATTTGAGTCTTTGCTTTTAATCTTTGTTGTTTAGTTTTAATTGAATAACTAACTTCAATCTCTCTTTTTGAGAAGTGAGATTTGACCACATTTTGTCATGTTCTATATAAGTTTGTTACAGATTTCCAATGTGAGGTTCAGGTAACAGGTCCTTCCACCTTTCACAGTGCTGTTCTGTTCTCTGAGTAGGAGATTTGGGTTCAGATTTGCCATGTTTTCCAATCTTGAAATCTGGGTAAAGGTATTTCCATCTACAGATTGTTTCCTGTACTGTTATAAGTGAGAATTATAATGTGCACTAAGGTAAAAATACCCTTCTACGGAAACATTGGAAGCCAAAGCAAGAGGAAAATTTGGTGGGCATTTATTAAACAGTTAAAAGTAGCCAGGTCTTGTGCCACCTAAAGGAAGTCTCCTATTAAGGGATAACTTGGTCACAGACTAAGCTAGATTAATGCCTGCCAAGCACAAGGGAGATTTGGGCCTCACGAGGGGTATACTGGAAGCTAAACATCCCCTGAGCCCTGCATCATATCCCATCTGGGGTTTAGTTTTTTGGATCCCTAAGACCCAAGGTTTTAGCTGAAGGTTGTTAATATGCACTGACTTTCCTTTTGCCCTATCTTTTTTTTTTTTTTCCCTATCTTATATTGTGAATGTTTCTGGTTTTTCTGCTTAAGTTATAAATAATGCTTACTGGTTGGTTGAGTTGCTATTGAATTGGAAAACTTTTAAATTGCTTTAACTCGATTGCATATTGCTACCAATGAACATTTTAAAGCTCTCTCAATTTAAATTTGTCTTGTTGCCAAATGATTGAATGGGAAAAGTAAGAGGAAGGAAATGTAAAATAGTATTTCAGCAAGCCTCAGGGAATATCTTAATTAGACAAAAGCACAAAAATCAAACATAAAACCACATTGCTTTTGTAAAATAGTGTCTCCCTGGGTCAATACTACTAAAGATGGCTTTAAGATTGTACCGGCCACTAGGGGGCTCTTTTGAGCTTCCAAAATTGTCTTTTATCTTGGTGCACTAATTTAAAAAACCCACATAGTTAATTAAAAGGAGTCCAAAATGAATGAGATACTGGATAGGGTTAATAAAAAGAGATGAGAAGAGGATAGGTGGTCTTATTCTAATTCTTCTCCTCCACATGCCCATCACTGTCTATCTGCTTCTGTGCTGTACTTTCTAAGAAAAAAAATCATAGAATTAGATAGTTTCCTTTCACTTTTTTGTCATTTTGCTCTGAGGTGGGCCTCAAAACATCACTGAAAAGAGAAAGAGAATTCTCATTTCCAGCCTTCAGGGAATTATCTTTATTATTTTTTAGTTTCCTGTGGAGTGATGCAAAGGTTTTCTAATACTGTTAGAAATATTTTCTGTTCATTTTGACTGACAGTTGATAAATACTGAAAAGACTTGTAACAACTCTGTGGTTAAAGATTTGATCAAATTGAAAAATATACTCAGAAACTGATAGAAAACTTTTCTGGCTTTCTCCCTGAAGCTAAGACAAAGTCTTCTTGCAAAACCTAATTATGACTCTAGAAAGCTGCACCACCCCCAGAGCCTTTTCTTAACTAGATGAAATAAGAAACAACAGGAAAAAAAATGCTTGAACATTGATTTGAGTCTGACAGTAGGCTTACACGAACGTGTGTGTGTCTGTGTGTCCTCCTATATGTAATTGTTATACTTTGGGTGGTATTAACTAGAAATTAATTGGCTTTTGAAAATTAACTGCTTACATATAGCTTCTAAACTCAGAAAAATAACAGAAACTAACCCAAATGTTTTTCAAGAGTGTATGTATGACTTTGGATGATTTTTGTTGGGATAACTTCTGGTTGATAAAAATTAGCTGAAAATTTAATAGTTTAATTGAACATATTTGTCTTTAGAATTATAATATTGGGTGTGATTCTTTTATTCTACCTGGGTTTATTAATTAGATTTGTTCATGTTATCTAAGAAGAAAAACAACTGACTTCATCTCATAAAGTATTTAGCAATAATTTTATTAGTCTTCGGGTATTTTTGGTACTTGAAACTTTAAAGCAAATAGTGACAATTCTTTGACTATCTAGCTCGTGCTACTGAAATATTGATTACTGGATTTAGAAGCAATTTTGCCTTCTTAGTACAGCTCAGAGAGATGTGGGCCTATCAGTAAACATGTCACTTGTCACCTAGAAATTGGCACTAAGAGGTAGTACATGTTCTGGAAGACATAAGTATCTCTAAGTCTTCCAAATTCAAGGATACCGAAATTAAGGTCTGAAGGGTTTGAATTTATGAGATTAAGGATAATGGAAATAACAAAGGAATCATCTTTCTATATTAGGAAAATAAGATGTATGCTTTGAAAAATAAAGAAGGATTAAAGAATAAAGATATATTTGAGGATAAAGAAGAAATTCTCTTAAGAAGAAATGTAATTTTTGGAATGGATGAAAGAAAGGTGTAAGACAAAATGTGAAAATAAGAGGAATGTATAGGCTTGTGAAAAAGGAATCTTTGGGAAAGAAACCATATTTGGTCAATATGAATGAGAGCAAGTGAATGTTAAAGGATTTAAAATTAAGCTTTAATATCAAAAGTCCTTATATAAAACCAAACTTTAATTTATTTCATCTACTAAAAGGACAAAAGTGTTTTTAAACTGTGGTCAGTTTTTAGTAAGAGATTGTAAATTATTTAAGTAAAGATCTAATGATCTAATGCTTCAAATGAGCTATTTTAATCTTCAGATCCTCTGATTAAGAGAAACCTACACTTGTCAGTATTAAAACTGAATCTTGGAATCAGGTAAAATCTCTGTGTTTGTCTTTGAAATCTTCTGGTGTCACTTCTGTTAGATGATAATTTACATTTGTCTCGTAATAATCTGTGCAAGTATTTTAAACATTTGATACTTTTGACAAAATTCTCCCCCTCCCAAAGAAACCAGAAATCTACTATGAAAGTCTGTTAATTTAATAAAAATTTTCCTTTGTGGAAAGAGAGAGGTTTAAACAAATTAAACTAATTTGATATACTGAAATTTCATGGGGAGAATCATCAAATAAGGCATATGCTAACCTTCATAGATATATTTATATGGAATTAATGGGATGTTCTAAAGTTATGTGAAATTCCAAAAAATCTGTTCTAGTATCATTAATTGTCATCGTGGTTATTTTTCTGAACTATTGTATGTCACAAAATTGTAAAATTTTCTTATAAATTACTTTATAATCAGATCTTTAATCATGGTCATTTTAAAGTCTTTTGTCATTTATAGAAGCTATGTTTATTCTGAAGATTTGTATTCATAGGGATTCAAAGAAATAACTTTAACAGACATCCTGGAATGTATGTTTATCATGAAGCTAAATTAGATAAGAAATTCCAGAGCTTATGGACAAAAACTAGCTCAAAAAGTGATAACAAAGTTAAAAAATTAACTACATTGGTCTGAATGAACTAATGAGAATGAGAACTATTTTTAATGACTTTTAGTTTGAGACATATTGGTTCTTCTTTTTCTTGCTTTTTACAATTTGAAAAAAGCATTTTCCCCTTTGTTTAAAAGCTGACGTTAACCTGAAGCAATTTGGTGAATTTATAGCCTTTGTAAGTAGAACTGAAATGTGTGCTGTTCTCTCTCCCTGGTATTATCAGATGTGAAAACTCTTATTCTTTTTTTCATGTGATTAGTTCCCAAAACCCAATACATTTTTTTCTTTATAATAGAGTACTATGGAAACATGGTTTTACTGACCGATCTTTGATTGAAATGTAGTATGTGAGATCTAACCAGTTTTCAGGAAATTATTCTATATTGAGACAATATAGAAAAATCAGCCAGATATCTTACTGACAGGGCTTCAGGGAGTCCACCAGGAGGGACATGAAAAGTCACTGTTGGCAGGTAGACATTTTGGGGACCTCAAGAAGAGAGGAATTAGCCCAAAGATGTGGGTACTACATGTGGAGTCTAATGTCCACATTAGACCTTGGTGTGGTTCCTAAGTCCTAATAAGCTCTTAAATAGCTCTATCAGATATATGTATACTGTCCATACATATAGAAGCAATTTGATCCTTCTCTCCTTCCTAATCTATCTCACATTAATTTTGTTTGTCCAACCACAGAGAAACCAGAGGGGCAGAGTAATATTCTCCTTACCCTTGACACATTTAATTTTTATTATTAATGAAATTTGCTCGTATTTTTAAGGCCTCATCTTTAAGAATTACTATAGAACAATATTTGAGTTTTCTAATGTGGAAAGCAAACATGAAGCTTATACTCAAAAAACTAGAAATGATTTTCCTTCTGAAAAATGAAAATCTGTGATTAAGATAAAACTTTCTGATTAAAGAAAAGTTTAGGGATAAGAATAAAGAAATAAGTCTCTCATAGATCTCAAGTCTTTCTCTTTTGTAGGTATCATTCATCATTCTTCTGAGCAATACTGTAACCAAGCATTGCTAAAACATGTGCATATGTAAGTATATTTATATGTAAATATACAAACCTTTATATTTAAAAGCAATTAGGTGAAAAAGTCTCAGCCAAAAGAGATATGCATAAGCAAAAGGAAGTCACTAAGACTTGGGTGAAAGGAAGTCAGGATAATGGTAAAGAAGCAAAAAAGCCTAGCACCCACACATGAACTTGCATGCCTCACCCTACAGTTGAGCAGCGTGTACAGGACGTGGTCGGGGGTGGTCTGGGCTCTCCATTGCAGGACCTCCGACAGGAACAGGAACTGGAACAAAGCACAGTGGTTAGAGTTCGTTATTCTGGTGTAGTTGGGCTGTTCTCAGCATGGACATGGTCTGCATGATTTCAGGGTGCTTTTCTCCTGAGTTATGAGGACACTCCTCACAAATAGCTAGAAGGAATCATATTAACAGAAACAAGCCAGAAAGAAAAAAGAGAAATACCAGATGGTCTTATATGTGGAATACAGGGAAAACAATATATAAAATATATTATATATATATATATTTATAGCACATATATGTTATATATTACATAATATATATTATGTATATATATTATATATGCATTATAAATATAATTACATATTACATATATAATAAACAAAAACTTGCAGGGTTTTTCCTGCAGGGATTTGGGATTCACTGTGATTTAGATTCACAGGTTAAAGCTCTGAAATTTGAAATTTGCGCAAGTATGGGGGAACGCCACTCCCATATAGATTGAGCAGCTGACATAGACAACCCCTTCTAAAGATGTAATTTGTGATTTCTGTGGGCTGTAATTGCAAAATCAATCTACCCTGTTTTTAAAAATGGCTCTCTTAAATTGTTATGTTTAGAATGATGGTCCCCTGATGTCATCCAATACTATTGTAGATCAAACAGATTATATGTCTGCTATTGACTCAATCTGCAGTAAAAATATCATTTCTACTCCACAGTAGGACACAGCACTAGTGTCAGGATATAGAAAACACCCACATACAACCTGTAATGCATCTGATTAATAGACATGTGTTATGAAGGGGGAACATGGTGATGAAGTGATTTTAAGGAACACCTACTATGTTAACAAATTGGCAATATTTCAAATAGTTGATTTTGACACCTTTTCTAGTGGCTTATACAGAGTAGGGTCACTTCCCTGTGACTGCAGGAATCTCAAGGCTGATGGTTAAAATGGAGTCACACATGACAAATTCTGTGATACTGCAGTGGAGGGAGCACAAGGATTTCTCCTCCAGCTCCTAAAGTTGCCTTGAGGAACTCTAGCGCCCAAAGCTGGTATTTGAACCAATCTTCTTAGATTCCAAAAACCAGAGGGCTGAGGCCCAACAACAAGGTCACTTAAGGCAGTGTGGCTTCCACTAAGAGTTGGGGGACCATGAGGGCCCAGAGTTTTGGAGACAGAGGACAGACACATCCAGATATCTGGCCCAAATCTGCTACAAGTGGACCACTGGCCCATTTCTATGCCACTACAAAATGTCTGAAGCATGAGGCCCATAATAAACACAGACTCCTCATAAAATAACCAGGTGTCTCTTGCAGGAGCAAGATGACAGGTACAAAGAAGAGGTCATCAAAGATCAAAGGTCAAGATGGGAACTGGTCTGGCAGAGACAGTAGAGGTTGGTCACTTTTGTAATGCAGTTTCTGGGGGCTGGTGAAAGAACCCCGGCTCTCACCTTGCGGGCCTGGTCATTGTCTTCTATCTGACCCAGGTCCCTGCCGCTGGCCTGTGCAATCCTCTTCCCAGACACCAGGTTCCCCACCATCACAGAGGCGGGGCCGATTTCTAGAAAGAAAGTGGTATACACATGAGGAGAACAAAGTGAGAACTCTGACAATCTGACCTCCCATGAGATGAGGCACTCAAGCTGCGAAATCCTGTAGCAATTTGAAACATATCTTACTGAACAGGGTTTCAAAGAAGGCATCAAATAAATGCCAATGGGCCCTAAGAATGATACACAGTGAGAATGTTCTCCCACACACCAAACTCCCCTCCCATGTTCTCTCAAGGCCTCCACCTTTATTTTCTAGGTGGGATGGGAGGAGCTGAGATTTATTCATATTAGTGATTATAAAAAGTATTGCAGGGGATAAACAAAATTAAGACATGATGCATTTTGCTCCTAAATTGAGACTCCTGCATTGTGTCTGTGTCCTGACAACTCCCTGAAGGTCAGAATAGGCATAGTCCCATAACACCTCTCAGGATGGATTTGGGAATTACACTGTCAGAGGGGTAGGATTCAGGAGGCTTATCTATGACTGCCTCTGACTGAAAAGGTTTAGGTATCTTGTCAGACCTACAGAAAGTGGAAGAATAAACGAAGGCCCCTGGAAAGCTCTTTTTACTCCATTGTTACTGATCACTGAGGATCTTTCTAGCGTTCATAAAACATTTCACAACAGAAAGCAGAAGTGATGGGTTCGGATAGCTTTCCTTTTCCTTTTCAATGAAAGAAGGAAGCCTTTAAAGAATTGCGGAAACTCTTTCACCATTTCTCACTGCATTAGAAACCCTAGACACCCTCCGGGTTTCTCAGAATAGCATCATTCACACTTTCTTCTCATTAGACCTTACATTTACACCAAGACATTTACTAGAGAAAAGCTGGAAGTTCCAGGATACTAAACCATTGTGAGCACGTGTGAATGTGTAGGAAAGTGGAATGGGGAGGAGTGAGGGAGTAAAGGAACGTTCAGTGAAAGAACTGCTGCGTAAAATAACAAAGATGATGCTTGCATTTAGTCCTTGAATTAATAAAATACAAGTCAAAAATAAAATTCTTATTAAATTTTTGATGGTCAAGCTACAACACGTATATATATAAATAAGCATAAATGTGTGATTTATTGCAGACAAAGAGCTGTGTTTGTAAGTAGGTCAAAGGTTTTCAGATTCAGGTTTGAAGGTGCTTAAAAGGTGCATCGTTACCATGAAAAGCACTAACAGTCACCTGCTTCCAAGTATAATGATGTACAGGGTTTGGCTGTCCAAGTGGGACAGTGCCACCCATTTGTACTGCTATATGGTCACCAAGAATGTAGGTTGCCCCAAAAGATTCATCCTTTGTTAGTTCTTTGAGAGAAGGCAGGGCTCGTGAAGGCAGACTTGAAGTTGGAGAAAAGCCTGAGACACGGAATTCTGGGGTTTTGTTCATGGTGTCTTTTAGCAACTTAGAGATCTGAGACCGGCTTCAATGTGGCCATAGGATGTGCTACGCACTCAGCTGAAACATGTTTGAATTTCCAAAGTTGGAAGTTTGGGGTCAACCTATTTGTTAGTTTTCAAATAAAAAAAGCTACAAGAGGAACAATCTCTTTATATTTCACAAAACAAAATGAAAATGATGAGCAGGGCTTGGAATTGGATATTAGCTGTTGCGAGCTCCCTTCTCTCTTCTGTATCTGAGGATGAGGTGTAGGAGGTATCTTCTTGCTGATTTCAGACCAGGCAGAAAGGGTCTTCTAAGAAGCCAGTTTGACAAATGGCCCAAATTGGTCAGAAGACACTGAAAATCATTTTAAGAATTCAAACTCGTCTAGGAAATGCGCTGTTCTGAAGGATGATCAGGTACTCAGTGTCTCATTTTTTGCTTCTCTGTCACTGAAACAAAGCTTGGCTTTAAGTTTATTTCTGGTCTTCCCTGAGTGGGAAGTTGGGACCTTACATGTCTCTCTCCCCACATAGCCATGGGAACTAATTTTTCCCTAGTGTTTCTGGAAGACAGGAGGTTTCCTGCTGTTTTCATTTCCAGAATCTGCCCTGACCGAGAATCAGGGCAGTATCACCTGCACTGATGAGGTAGGTGTGATCTACACATTCCTACCACCTCACGATGAAAGTATCAGGGTGAGATGAATCCAAAAATATGCATAAAAGTTCATGTTTCCTGGAGTTCAGGAAACCGAAGACTTTCATTCTTGATGTTCCCCACACCCTGCTCTGAGTGGCTTCTGCCTCCCTGAAAACTGCTGCATTCTATCCCTCCCTTGGGGAGAGAAATACCATTTGTGAGGAGCAGGTTTACTCCCTAGGAGTGTGCAATCATGATGACCATTAGCAGAGTCTGAGAACTGTCTCTGTTTATAAGGCCGGAAGGGCATATTCCCACAACCCCCAGCTCAGAGTCGTCAGGGACGCTGCACAAACTGCAGGCCTGATGATGTACCTGGTTGCTTCTGTCGAGGTTTGGGCAGGTTCGTGACACAGGTGTGGGGACACATCAGGACGTTGCAGGGGTGAAGCGAGCCCTCCAGGAAAAGTTGCTTCGTTTCTGACAAATGAATCCCACCAAGGGGGGTTTTAGGGAGGGTGTTTGCTGGAACCAGGGCCAGGCAATAAACTCCAACTTGATGGATGCTGTCGATAGCCTGAAAAGTCACAAAAGGGAAATGAGTTATAATAGTTACTATGAGCAGACAGCTAGTAAATATCCAGACAATGCAAAATACTGTCTCTGGCATGCAGAAGCACATGCAGTAGAGGATCCTCTGGTGTGAAGAGTCAAACTTCACCACGCTGAGCAGTTAATTATACGCTGAACTTGCAGAACAGCATAAATGCTACGAATGGAAATTTGGAGAAAAGAAAACAGTCTCAGGATCATAAGCATACTCATTTGCTACCATCCCAATGAAGAGCAGGAGTCAATCTTGCAGCCCACTGACCCCTGACCTCAGTGTCTTTAGCTAGTTTCCTAGAATCAAGCATGCTCCCCAAGGGCGATTCTGTTTCTGACCAAATGAAGTGAGACAGGAAGCTCAGTGCAGGTAGGTAGGGTGGGCCACGCCCTGGCAGGCTGATGGGAAGGCAGGAGAAGCTACCTGGAGCACCCTGCTCATCCACTGGAAGCTGTCTTCCTCCGTGGAGTCCGGCCTCTGCTCGGCCACAATCACTATCCTCTCGTCGTGTAGGACGGTCACCGAAAACACAGCTATTCTGTGGGCAGAGAGGAAAGGCAATGAGCATGTGCAGGTGCTTGCGGGAGGGTCAACGCTGCAACAAGGAGTTTTTCAGCCGCTGTGATCATGGCTCAGCAGATCACACACCCACAAGGACTTCACAAAGACAGTGCAAAGACAGTGCAGGCTCAAATGCCCTCACTTGTTAACTCCAGTGCCACTTGTGGAGGAGTAGAGGATGCTGCGGAGGTCACCTGCAGGCTGGCAACAGGTTTCATACCTCAGTGCAGATGAAGGGTTTTGGGTGTGGGTAACGGAAGTGCTACAATTTAGAAAACCAGCACTCACACCTTGAGTTTGCACCTGCAAAGTAATATTCTAATCAGTAGAATCTTTCTGTTTGGGAACTAACAGCTTTCTGCTGGATTTGTGGGCTCTTGTGGCAAACATGGGATGGTGGCAACACTAGCTTCACTGTGCCTTGCACAAGCAGTTAAAAGATTAATTCCCAGATGGTGATGCTACATCCACAAGTCTGTTCCCCTCATTCCATTCGGTTTGCTGGGATGAAATAGGTGGTGTCACTAATTTATATTTACTGTGTGCCAGCATAGCAGGGCGCAGACAAGGAGGGCAAACCATGGGAGAGTCCATTTTGCCAAAGGACCGAACAACAATTTTTGCTCAATTGTTATCTTTGCATCTTTCAAAACAAGCTGCGCTGGAAGGAATTTTCGGCCTCTTTCTTTGCATAGTTATTTATTAAGAATAAGTTTTTTCACATGGGTATTGTTTTACTTAAAGGGAAGATTAATGAAAATATACTTATAAGGCTCAGGAAATTTCCATAAAACTGGACATTCTGAACCAAAGGTTAATGAGTCAATTGCTACATTTTATAAAAGAGGAAGCTAAGACCTGTAAGTTTAAGGAATCTGTGCAATTTCATATAAGAAGTGCAGTGTCTGGGAAACTGCATGTCTAGCCCACAGCAGGCACACTCACCTTCCCCTGTAGACAAACTTCATGGGCTCCACGGCCAGCGCTGTGGCCACGATGTCATCAGCATTGTGTCTGCGCCCACTGACCACCATGAGCCCATCCATCTTGCCCACCACAAAGACGAGGCCCCCAGGGCCAACGAAGCCCAGCAGGCCTGTCCTCACGAAGGGGTACTCGCTGACGGGAGCTCCCGAGCTCGTCACAGGGAACACCTGGGGAACACAGGCGCTGTGAGTGACCGCTCTCCTCTGAGCAGTTGGAGCTGCATCTCTCTCCATTCCTACTACACTGCAGGGGCAGCCCAGATCCAGGCTGCCACTTCAGCAGAAAGCTTACAACCTGGAAGCACCTTCCCTTAACTCCCAGCCCCAGAACTTGGTCCCCAAAGTCCACAAGCCGGCCTCTCACATGTTTCGTTCCATGAATTCCTGAACTGGAGAAGAGGCCAGGCCTAGAGATGGCTGTAACAGACTGATGAACGCCCGTCAAGTCTTTTGCCATAAAAATCACAGTATAAAAGTGATAAAATAGAGAATCAAAGTATATTTTGACATTGCAGTTGTCAAATGAACACTACTTGATATTATACCTTTTCCCTTATTGGAATGAAACTAAAAAGAAACCAGAAAGAAGCAAATCACCTAAGTTCTAACTTTATACTTATTCCCTCTGACCTTGC
Source organism: Uropsilus gracilis (assembly GCA_004024945.1). Classification (NCBI taxonomy): domain Eukaryota; kingdom Metazoa; phylum Chordata; class Mammalia; order Eulipotyphla; family Talpidae; genus Uropsilus; species Uropsilus gracilis. The sequence goes on along the minus strand of PVHY01004370.1, from coordinate 79,143 downwards.
AGATAAGCCATGTAGGAGACAAAGTCTATGTACTGTGTCCAATTTCAGGGGCATCTGAGAAAATGGACGTGCAGGTAACAAAGCTGCCCACATAAGCACCACATACACCATGTGCCCTTGTCCAGGTTCTAGGCTAGGAATTTACCCCCAGACATCCATGGTTTTGTGTCTATGACATCATGCCAAAGTGTGCTCTTCTGCAGGTCTACAGCACATGTAAAACAACAAAAATTCTGTCAGCACTGAACTCCCGAGTGCCATGACTTTGCTCCCTACCCTCTTACTCAAAGGCCACCTATGCGGCCCACATGTGGCTGTGCACATGACACAACACGCATGCCCATACACCACAGCTGCGCACACCACACCACACTAAGCCATGTGTGTAGACACACAAGATACCTCACAACAACATACTCACCAGACACACATGTGCACATGGCCACACAACACACACACAAACACTTAACATATACAGACACCCCTCCCCCCCACTCCACATGAACACATACACCACGCACACCTGACTGTTCTGTGGAAATAGCTTGTTTGTTCATAGTCTACCAAGTCTGTCTGAGGTAGGTGGGGCTCAGGGATGAGCTCGTGGGTCTCCCAACCCTATGCAGCTGTGCGTGTATACACATACATTCCTCTGTCTCCCCACCTGCCACCAGTATCCCCACTAAACAGGCAAAGGTGAGGAACAGCCATATATAAAAATGACTTTTTTACAGAAAATGCCATTTTTTGACACTGTTTATGAAGAACAATGCTGATAACCCAAATCTATCGAAAACTATGAAAGATGACAGAAGAGTAACTACTTAAATTACTTTGAATAGGTTTTATCAAGAATTTTCCCTCTCACTTTCAGGTGAGAGCAGGTGACCAAGCACCTGGTCATGGTTGCTGGAGAAGTAAATGTGGGTGAAGCACACCTCTAGGGACCTACCTCGAAGGTGTTCTTGGTCATGCCTGAAAGGCCATAATATGACATGCCCGTGGCAATCGCGCACACACAGAGCTCCCCGATTTCGTCTGTTCTACACAGTTGGGGGATCCCGTCCGGCTTCACTGAACACATGATGGCTGAAAGCAAAACAGGAAGCAGGTAATGTTAGAGGGAGAGGGAGTAGGCCAGAGGGAAGGATGAGTGAATGAATACAAAGGAGAACACAAATGGATGGAAATAGCATCTGGAACCAAACCACAAGTATAAAAGTGAGCCAGGTATTCATTTCCCCTAAGGGAAGCCAAGATTTTTCATGTTGCAGTAAATGTCAAATTTCATAGCATGGCAGCAATGATTCCGGTTGCTTTCATTCTGATGTGCACACTGGACTTAAAGGGAGTACCCCTCTCTGCATTTAGATGTGAGGCTGACACTGCACTGGACCTCAGGACTTCTGGCACACAGCAGCAACACGCACCCTCCTGGATGCATCCTAAGCCCTGCACCCAAATGAGCCAGAGCTTGCACCTGAGTCTTTCCAGTTTTTCTAAACTGAAATAAGCAGTTCAGCCACCAATGCCCCATAAAATTCTTAACTTCAAGCTCAAATTCCGTTAAGGTGAGTCCAGCGGAGAAAATGGCTGAGTTTTCTCATGAAGTTCTCAGCATGTAGTTCTGGGGGGGTTCTCATTATGTAACAGGAGTGCTTTGAGGCTTTCTCAAGCCATACCGCACCCTGCACACCACATGCCGCCAAACAAGAGTCAGCAGGGCAGCTGGATTCTCAGTGAGGGTGTGCTCAGCCACAGCCAGCTGACCAGGAAGGGCCCCAGTCATCTGGGCGATATGTGAGATGCCAAGAAGGAAGGGTCTAAAATATGCAGACAGGAGAGACTACCAGGTGCTCAGCACACTCACATAAAGAGAAGGGCAAATTAAAACTGCATGGCAATGCTCTTTACCAGTCAAGGTGGAGCATGACAATGCATGGAGGTGAGGGAGTAGAGCAAAGGTCTCCCACTAGGCAGAGGCATCAACTCTGGAAGGGACTGAGTAGTTACCAAAGTGATGTGGGCATGTGCCCTTGAAACAGAAATCCTAACTCTTGGATTTCTGGGACTTTCCTCATTAGCTCATTCTCATACCTATGCAGACTGAAGAAGGGCTGAGTTATTTACTGCATCACACCATGGCAGCAAAGGGTGAACAATCAGCTAGGAGAGTCAGTCTGCACAAATTATTATATATTCAATGCTTGTACACTGCATGGTCTGGAAAGGAGATCTTGGGGGAAGTGGTTCAGCTTACATCCCTGCGCAGAGGAGCTGGTGGGGGGGGGGGGGTGCTGAGAGGTAAGCCTGGTTTCCCAGAAGAGATGCCTTGGTCCTGGAGGCACATGTTGATGGAGAGGAAGCTGTATTCTGTTCTAGCACGGAGCCCATTGCAACACTACAGGGTTGCACTACGTGCGAGGTGACTACTCCCTCCACACAGCGAGGCCACATGCCTGTGCTGGGTGGGCTCACCCAGGGGAAACATGCTGTTTCTGGAGAAGGGATCTAGTCTCCCTGATGGGGAGCCAGGAGCCTAAATGCTGACACAGGCAGTGTGTTAGGGGCCACCCTCCCTACGGAGAGTCAAACTTGGGACAGGGGGCTTTCTTTCTTCTGTGTTTCCTGGGCCTCAGAGGGAGGGGTGTATTGCCCAAGCAGTCAAGTGCAAGTAGAAGGGGAGAGGCTGGTAGATACAGCAGTTGAAGATGAAAAAGCACTCTACTGGGGTTCCTGGAACATTTGTGCCTTTCAAAAGGGGCTCTACTGCTAACAGCAATCTTCAGCAATGACCTAGGACCCAGGCAGGGTTTCTAGCACAACTACCACAGGACAGATGGCACATGTGGCCAGGGAACCTGGTCTTCAAAGGAGAGCAGGCTGCTAGTACAGAGGGGTCGTTGTGCCTCTGGGAAGAGGACCCAGGATCCAGCAGGCAGCACAGCACAGATGCCCTTCCCTGGGTTGTGGAATACCTGGGATTTATCAGGAGAGGCAGTGTAACATGCATGTCAGAAGCTGGCATTGAAGCATTCATCCTATAAGTTCACAACAGAGGAGCATGGTGATACCCACAGTGCAGACAACAATGTTGGTCAGGAGAGTATCTGGTCATGGATTAGAATCCCAGCCAGAAGCTGGGCGTGGTGGTGCACACCTGTAATCCTAGCACTTGGGAAGCTGAGGCAAGGAATTGCTTGAGTCTGCAGGTTTGAGACTACCCTGGGCAACATAGCGAGATCAAGTCTCTGAAAAATAGCTGGGGGTGGTGGTGAGGGTCTGTAATCCCAGCTACCTGGGAGGCTGAGGCTAGGGACTGGGATTACTTGAGTCCATGGGTTCGGACTACCCCGGGCAATATAATGAGACCCAGTCTCTTAAAAAAAAAAAGAATCTTGGCCAGAGCTGCAGAGCTGATATGCACACTCACCTCCAGGCATCACGAGGCCAACGTCCTGCACGGTGAGCACAGACAACTTTTCTTCCGAGTCCACCCGGATGACCCCATAGGTCAGCCCATGCATGGAGAGGACACCCCGGCCCGGTGGCTGGTTGCTGTCATCTGTGGGTCTGTAACAACAGTTTGTGTCTGACTCACCACAGGCATAGTATGGGAGCACATATCCCCATCGGCAGCCAGCTCTGGTAAGCAGGGGCTCAGCTGCCCACACCCCTAGCATGTCAAGGAGCACTTGTGTTCTGTTTAGGGGTGCTGGGGTCCCACTGAGTCTATTTCTGGGTTTCCAGCCTCTTTTTAAAAGACCTCTTAAGTGTAAAGTCAGCATAGTTTTACCTTATCCTCCCTAAACCCCTCACATGCATATATTCATTCCCTCTCTCTCCATTCCCTATCTCCACAAGGTCAAGCTTTCTAGTTTGAAAGTGGCTAAAAATGGAGCATAACATCTCCTAGAATATGGCCAAGAGCTAAGAGGAGAAATGACTGTGATCCTGTCTAGTCTCAAGGTTAGCTGTATACTGTGAAGACTCATGGTCACTTGTATATGTAAGAATTTGAAATCATTTGGATGAGAGACAGTCTATAAGATGTTTTATGTTCAATGGGTACAATATAGTTTCACCATATGTATAATCTTTCCCTTCTGTGCCTCCAACCTCCATCTCCATCATTATTCCATGCCAGCATCAGCTTTGCTCATCCTACCAAGGGCTTCTGAACCTTTCTTGTCCCTTACTCAGAAAGTTCTTCTGGCAGATGTCCACATTGCTCTCTCTCTCCAGTCATACTCTGGGGTAGTGCCAACATATAACTACTCACTCCCCAAAAGCAACATGCCCCCAAATCCTGTCTACATAGTAGGTGCCATCTGACTGTTCATACCACATATCCTCTATCAGAGTTTAGAATTCTGAAAGCAAGTGGGTTTCCTTTTGTTCACTGTTCTACCCCCACTCCTGGAACATTATTTACCAATAAATTCCTGTTGACTAAATTAGTGTCAAATAAAATATTTCCAAGATCATAGATTCAATCCCTGAAAACTAAAGATTTTTTTAATGAGAGACTCCAATTTAGGTCAACTTCATATTTATTTGAAAAGTTTTCCATATACAAATGTTTAATGCAGTTTCACAATCTAAAATTTTTTTACTATATATAGATGCTTGCTGTTTGGCTCTAAAATAAAGGCTTATAATAAACCTAAAAACAGAAAAGAGGAATTTGATGTCATTTGAATCAAGTAAATGGTGTACTTAAAAGGAAGTATCAAAGAATTTGGAAATGGAATTATTCTATCTATAAAAACCAAAATGGATAGAGGTAGCCAAATACAGAATAAACTCTGCTCATATAACAAGACCCACATAGAAATGATAATCTTAAAACATAAAATCTATGTTATTTTCTTGGCTTTTCCAAAGACCTAAGCAAAGCAAACCTTTGAAATGAAAGAGAACCCCTGTAGTTATTTTCCTTCCTCTGCCAGTGTCACAGCTAAGGCAGACATCAGTCATAGTGCCTGTCCTGGGAAACCATGCCTCCAAATGTTCAGACCCACTTCTAACTCTCAGTGCCTTGAGTATGACCCTACTGGAAAAGAGGGCTTGTCTAAGATGTACTTAGTTAATATGAGGTCATCCTGGAGGTCACGCTCCCAATCCAATGACCTGTGTCCTTTTAAGAAGAGAGAAAAGAGACACAGATACAAGGGATGATGGGGAGGCAAATGGGGGTGGGAGTGGGGGTGGGGAGATGCAACCACAGTCAATGATGCCAAGGACCAACAGCTCCAACACAGGGGATATCTCAGGATGGACTCCCGTGGTGGTGTCAAACTCAGAGGAATAGAAACTAAGGTTGGATATGGCCAGACCCTCCCTCTGCACATACAGCAGGATACATTAAGCATGTCTCTCCTGCAAGTACACCACATAACAGTGACATATAGGGTTAAATTCTTCCTTGAAGCACAAGCTCAAGGTTCTTGCTCAAGTATTGTTACATTTAGGAGACAGGTTTGGAGGACAGCAGACAATGATAAGAGGTAGTCTGTAAGTTCTTGTTTCATTCAGCAGATGGGTACAAAAAGCAACAGATAGTACCACATGGTTCATATCTGTTTTAATTTGCAAGTCTGCTTCTGTGAATCTTGCTCTGCTATAAAAAAAACCCTTTCTTTCCTGAAGGTGGGCACTGTTCTTTGCCTGTTGTTATGGGGCAAATGGTAATGGATGGAAATAAAGGCTTATTTTAATCAGACTTAGAGACTCTGGCTTGGGTCTAGGGGTTACTCTATAACACTCCTTGAAAACAATGAGCTTTGATTTTAGGCTTCTAGACTGTCAGTAACACACTTCTATGATGTACTGAATATGCTGAGTTCTTCTGCTTTTGAAACTGAGGCACAGTTGACATATAATGACCTTTCTAAATTTTGGGTGGTTTTCAATGGTATGAATATATGATCCTTTATTTTTTATTCAATTTTTATACAGTTGGAAATATTTGTGTAAAGTATATATTTAGAAAGGGAATAGAAGAATCAATTGAAAAAATTAATACAATCAAACCAAATCAAAAGGAGGCATCATTTTATATTCTCACTGACAATATACAAGTATCATTTTTTCACTTACTAGATAGACATGTCCTGCATGGGACCATGGGACATACATGTTTGTTTTTCTCAGTCTTTTATGTTTGTGAGCATACCTTGTCTTCGCAGCTACTTAGGAGATGGGCATGCTCGGGAGGTGAGAAGGAAGGTTAGCCCACAGCCTCAGCTGATTCTCAGCACACCCTGTCATTGCTGGTCAGCAAATCTTAGCACTTCCCCTGTCTGATGACAATACCATTCCTCACGGGTTTCAATTTTCAGTTATTGACCAAGTCAGATTACCTGAGTCTGCATTAACGCCAGGCTAGGAAACAAAGAATCGAGTAGACAAGCTCAGGGAGGTAAGGAAGTGAAAAAACAATCTCAATAAGTAGAATTTCCAGGGGTTTAAAGACCATGTATTTCACTAATCAATGAGAATGAATTAAATATTGGTGAAGCCAGTGGTGGGCCCATTTGTCAGCTTCTAGTGCATGTGAGGATGATGACCCCTTGCTCCCATTTTGTACAACTAGAGGGTTCAGAGGAGTCACGCAGCAGTTTCAGGAGCACAAGGAAACGTCTTTCACTTAGAGACACAGAAGAAGAAAGCACATAAGTACAAAAGCCAGTGCTGCATCCACAGGCATGTGGGAATGCAGGGTAAATATGTTTCTCAGGGTTTTTGCCCTTCTGACATTAGCCTCTATGACCAATGCCTGTAGAATTGTGCCCTCCCCAGGATTCTATGCTGAGCCCAGTGGATGTGCACATTCATGAGTGGGATCACCTGGGCCTGAGAGGAAAGGATAAAAGGGGGGAGAAAGCAGGAGAGAGAGTCTGGAGAAGGAGAGCACACAAGAGCACACCAGAGAGCGAGCTCAGAGAAAGAAGGGTGTAAGATTCCTGTAGGGCTGAGGGGCTCACCTGCCTCCTAGCCCTTGGCCCTGGCCCCGCCCTGCCTGGTGTGTCTTTATTGCTAGAACCAATAAAGAACCTGCACTGCAACTGGCATCACAAACAGAATGGTTGTATTATAGGGAGAAAGATCAAAACTAAAAGATGAGGAATGAGGAAGGTAAGGAGTGTGAGCCTATGAGAGGTACTCAATGGCAAGTGCCTTCACCTGCACATGCTAAGGCATTTCCAGCTGCCCAAGATCATATAAGTATGTCCAGCTGCCCAACAACAGCTGCTAGCTAGCCATGCTGTGTCACACCTGAAGAAATTGCTACTCTAAATCCCAGTTAAAAATTCCAGTATGCAACTGCTGACACAAACACCCTGGCCAGGCTCAAATATGCACTAATGAGAAATAAATGGAGTTGAGTAACAGCAGTTATGACAATGTCCACCTCCAAGACTTTACAGAGGAAAACCAAATGCATCTACAAAGCTCTTCTGCCACTGTACCACAGAGCTCACTGCAGGGGGAAAGCCAAACCATTTGCTCCTTTTTCTGATGATGGTGACTAATCTCTGAGTGAGCACTTCTCAGTGCATGCACAGAACACACCTGGAGGGCAGAGTGCTCCAGCCACAGGTAACCACACTAACATTCTTCAACATTTATCATAGCCTAGAACTGTTTAGAATGCAGCTACCACCTGGGGCTACTTACTGCACTCTGAGTATCGTTAGTGCTCTTCCTATACTCCCTCATCTGTGGTCACACACTGTGCTGTGGGCACTGCTCCCCTTGGATAGGGGCTCACCTATCCAGGAACCTGAGGCCCTAAGGTTAAGCACTGTATCAGTTATAAAGCTGGCAAAATACACATGAAACGAGCATGTGAACACAGACACAGGTGACCAGACACATATGATGACAGACACACCCGAACGCACAGACATGAGACAAACAGGCTGTGTGATGTCGGACATGCATGAACAGGACACACACAAAGACACATGGACGCAGATACACATGAAAATGGATTCACAAGAAGATGGGGTATGGGGATCACATGTGGGGGACACTTCCCTGTGGTACCAGCTGTTGCCCCCAGACCTTGGCCAGGTACCTACACCAAGGCATCTCTGTATCCCATCCATTTTTCAATCCTGACACCTGATGTTTCCACTGAAATCTGTGAGCCCCACCCTTCTATCATACTCCTCCTGGGATAAGGTGAAAGGCATTTTGTGACCTCCAAGAGGAATGGGATCACGATGCTGAATGGGTGTCTCGGCCAGGCAAGTAGTTGGATTCATATGCACAGCCACTGGCCTCTGAAGCCCGAGCCTCCAGGTCACCTGAGCAACTCCCCTCTGCCCGCTCTCATTTGCTGACTTACAGGCACTTTTTAGATATGAGAATCACTGGGCAATACAGATTCCATTTAGGGTCCAAAATCTTACAAGTCATGAACAATAAAAATGTACTGGCGATTTGATCTTCATGGCTGACAATGGACAATAATTGATTATCACTTTCTAATGAAGTGAACTGAAAGCTAAGTAAGCAATTAGCTGCCTCTGGCTACTTACTGGAAGCTGAATCTCCTCATTACCAGGGCAGAGCAAGCTGTCTGCAAAGATTATTAATGATTAGACCAGAGAGCAAAGGAAAATGTGGGTCTGCAAGCCCTTTTAAATAGGAGGTAAGGAGTCCCTCCACCGCCTTTCTCTGTAATAAAACAAAGCAGCAGCCAAACACTTCTTTATTTTTTTTCTTTAAAAAAATGAACGTGTAAGTAACAAACAAAATGTGATACTGCAACACCCTCTCTCCACTCAGACTTTTTTAATGACATTTATGAGATGTCCATTTTGTCCTTGGACCAAATCCACATGAAAAGCTTAATGACTTGCCTTCCTGGACTCCATGCTAAATAGCTCAAAGAGAAGGTATCAAAGCCATTTTCACTTAGCACGATCACCTCCGACCTCCTATATGTGGAAAATTCACCTCAAGTCTTCAACATGCTCCAGGGAAGAAAATAAGCACTTTCTGCAAAGCACAATAAGTTTAAATGCATGGGCTCGTTTTTTCGCAAGAATCTGTCCTAAGTCTTTTGTAGACACAATAGTTCATATGAAACATCAGTACCAGGGGTTTCTCTCCAAGTTAGAGGTGAAAGAAAACAACCTCGACAGGAATAAGGAGATAAAAGGACAAGTGTGACTGCCTTTTCTTCCCCCATTAAATTTGTTTGAAAATGACTTAAAATATAAACATGTAAGAAGAACATTGAAAGAAACAGATTCTAAATGAGAGCCTGGTATTTTTCTCTCCTAAAGATATTCGTCGCTGAGATCAGGTCCCTGTCACCTAAATTCACCTCCATACAATTAGAGTCAAAGTGCAAAAGCTAATTATAAAGATGGTTCTTTGTAGAATTACCAGCATTAAATAGCTCCAATATGCATCATGTGCATAATAATTACACAAGACAGAACTGCTGCTGCAGTAAGGCTGAGGAATGTGATTGGGCCAGCGAAAGCAAAGTAAGATGTGACCAGAGGGAAATTAATAATTATTATTATACTACTAGTCTTAATCCTATTCAGGATACTAAAATTGTGTCTTTTTATTTGTCCTATCTGTCCCTGGATTTATCCATTAGGCTGTGGAAGCTATTGATGAAAGACCTAGTGGTCTCTCTGAGATATCCCAGCAGGTGGGTGGTTGATTTGGGGTCAGGGGAACCACTGCAGTGGCCTCCGTCCCTCACTTGTTCCTGAGAGCATGCCTGTGGGCTATAGGTGAGGATAATTTTAACAGACATGCAATGTAGGGAGTGCAGAAAGTAAGGTGGCAAAATAAATATCCTACTATATCAGTCTATGGCTGTGTTCTAGCCAATCCCCTTCCTCCACAGCTTTGCTGGTCTCCACTCAAGACCACTGCTTTCTTTACTCTGGTAGATCTGGGTGGAAGCAGCTTTGCTGAAAATACTAGATCCAGGGCTGTTTCTGGACAGGAAGAAACTGTCTTTTCTCCATCAGGGTATCACCACCAGCACCCCCAGACTGCTGCTCATGACCCCTGCCCTCTTGGCAGTTCCCCATTCACTCCCTATGCAGCCTCTGCGCAGCAAAGGGGTCCATCAACAAAGTGGAAAGAAAGAGTAGGTGCAACCTACAGAATGGGGAAGACATGCAAATCATATCTCTGAAAAGGAGATAATACCCAAAATACATACAGAACTCATACTAGTCAGCATCAAAAGAAACAAATGCACATAGTCTGATTTTAAAATGGGTAACACAATGTAGGAGATATTTTCCCAAAGAAGTTATAGACAGTCAACATGAAAAGATGCTCTATATCATTAATCATCAGACACCACCTCACATATATAAAAAGATAAGAAACAACACGTGTAAGGATGTGGAAGAAAAGTTGACCTTTGTACACTGCTATGAGAAAGTCTATTGGCGTACTCACCTCCCCCAAATTTAAAATAGAACTACTATATGATCAGACATTCCACTTCTGGGCAATTACCCAAAGAAATAAAGGCCACTAACTGGAAAAGTGACACATTCCCCCATGTTCTTTTATTTACAATAGCCAAGATGTCGAAGCAACCTAAGTGAATAGGAAATCTTGTCATTTAAGACAACATGAAAGGTGCTTCAGGGCACTATGCCAAGTGAAATAAGTGCGATAAAGACAGACTCTGTATGACGTCACTTACATGTGGAATCTGAAAACAAAACAGGCTCAATGAAACAAAGAACAGATTGGTTCTTGCCACTGGTAGGTAGAATTGGTGAAGGGGTTAAAAGATAAGAGTTGTAGTTATTAGCTAAATGAGTCATGTGATGAACAGGTTGGGGAATAGTTAATAATGCTGTGAGACATATCTGAGAGTTTCTAAGAGAACCTAAAAGTGTTTTTCACGAGAAAGTAATGTCAGCACATGGGAGACACTCATTGTGATGACTGTCTCACAATATAGACAGACCGCAGGTCACTGCTGTACGCCCAACATTGATATGGCAGTTAAACCTCAATAGAAAGGGCAAAGACCCTTAAAAAAGTCAAATCCACTCTGCCTCCCACTGTCCTTACTCACATGAAAGGAGTCAAGTTGATAAAAGCTATGAAATCAGTGCCAGTCCCCCCAGACTTCTACATGTAACCCTAACTTTTCATGGATGGCAAAAATCAATGAAGCCCAGGGTGGGGGTGCAGGAGGGGCAGGTGATCACATACACCCGTGGCCCAGAGACTGCAAGCTGCCAGACTTCGGGGTATGGCCTTGGTACAGAACTGCCCTGTGATGGGGGGCGGCATGGGCACTGGGGTCTGTGTGCTGGTAGACAAAGGTCGGTGGCACAGACAGACATTCACATCCTCACTTATAGATGAAGAAATGAAATGCTGCAGAGGCAAACTGCAGCCTAGTCATCGTGACATGACTAGAAAGCAAACCATAAACTTCCCTTTTCTGTTGGAGTACATGGCCACGAGGATCAGGAGAAGACTTAAATATACGTGTGTTCTGGACAAATGCGAGCTGAGCAGCACTGCAACACACACCTGGCAAGTGTTTGCTCTGACTTGCAAGTCTTGAACTGCAGCCTGATTTCTACCCATAGGACCAGGGAAGCTCTCCTATTAGGATATGGTGGGGCTGAAGTATGGGTTTTAAGTCACATCAAAAACCAAAGTGAGATGCAGGGCAGCACCCTGGAGTGCTAGGTTGCCCTGCAGAAGTCTACAAGTGAGAAACTGGTGGGTGTCTGAGTCCAAAGGTAGAGTCTCTGTTCCAGTTACTGTAGCAGAGTCAAGGGCCACTCCTAGCCATCCAGGGGGAAGCACCTTGTCCAGGGAACCTGGGGGACTTCTCCAGGGGTTATCTAGTCAAACCACTTGCTGTTGAGAGAGGTGGGTTTTAGTAAGAATAACACTTTCTAATATTATATACAGGCTCCTTCTTCATTTTAATTGTCCTTGATGGGATTTCAGTTGCAAATTTCAAAACTATGCCATTTCAATTTTGGTGACTGGCATTTATGACTTTGCAATCCAAGAAAGAAGGTGAAAAGTGGGCGGTGCAATCAGGTACTGGATGAGTGCTGAAAGTAAAGGAAACAATCATATTGTTGCCTCATGTGCCCTTTAAACTTTATTAGAAATAGAGGTGGGAGGCAGCGCTTAATAAATCAGAGAGGATGTCTGAGTACCATATATAGTATAAAACCAAAGTTTTTTTTTTTTTTATATATTGGTTTAATTTGAAGCTACTAGAAGACTTAAGAAAAAATACCCAAGTCCATTTACTACATTGATGGTTTCCTCCCAGTCTCACTGGTTCCAGTGCGTCTTTGGGTCCAACAGTACGAATTGTTTTCATTAGTCAATGCCAGTTCCAGATCCACAGCCTCACTGCAGGTCCAAAAGACCTGACCAATGTTTTTGAGGGCCTTTATCCTTAGGTCTGCTTCAGGTGGAACAGGCCACACACAACAAACGTTCAACAAGACTCAGGTCACCACACACACAGGACCTCAGTATATAGGTCACCTTAGCAGCCATTTCACCAAATCTAGTGGCTGGGATAATTGCAACCAAAGCATGAAGCATTTCCATTTTGATTGGGGAAAGACTCTGAAGCAGCAGAGCTTGGCTTTGTCATGTTCCACCTGCATTTATACTCCAGAAAAAAACACCCTAGCAAAGTCTGTCACCAGAAAGAAACAGCAATTCAAGAAAAACTGTGCTTTCAAATATACTACAGGGCTATTTTTCCAAAACCAACTTTACTTGGCTAAAACCATAAAGGGCTGTGAGAACAGTCTTGCAGACCTCAGAGAAGCTGGGCCATTTCCTTTCCAATGGCAATGGACAGGACAAGCTGCCCGCAGGGCTTGTGTGTCTTATTCTAAAACAATCTGAATGCTTCAGGTCAGAACAAGCAGGAAAACTCACACAGTTCCAGCAAGGACAGGTAAGTGCAAAAGATGCCTATCACAGGAGTCAGGTCCACCCTCAGGAGGTGGTGGTTCTAGAACAATGATGCTGCCTGCCACCAGAGTTCACGTGAAGCTGATTGTGCCCACAGGGCTATGGCCACGTGAATACAGACCACGTGAGGCTGTATGGCCTTATTCCTGTGGACATCAGCTCGGAGTGATCTGAATTCCATTTCTATATTTTTGACCTGGGTCATCAGATGGCTAACACACATTCTTTAAAGTGTCATGGAGGTAAGGTGCTATTTATTTTAAGTGGCATTATTTTTCTGGGGGGTAAATTTGATTTACAACAATATGTATTATTCAGGGGTATAGGCTCACACTTCTAAGAAATGTCATTTTTGAAAACTATGAAATGTTCCTAATAAAACCAATTCAAGGTTAAAAACCAACCCATTGATTCTCCCAGTCACAAACGTTTTCCATGGTTCCCCACGAACTGTTAATAACAGTTCAGTTTCAGAAAAAATAAAGCGAGTTTATAAAAGTCATATGAACTTTTGCCAATGAAATAATTTGGTAAAAATTCAGAGAAAGTGATATCACATGCTCTGTTTTCTGCATGGTCTGCAACCCTCGAGGCAATGAAGATGTGCAGTGTACTGAGGGGAAGACCTGAGTTTTGTGGTGACAAACTTGCACACCTAAGACCTGAGATGAAGAACCAGTCACATAAACACAGTCATAGTGATAACAAGCAATGAGCACTGCAAGCTGGCAAGGAGGATGTAAAGGTTTTCGAGTGACTTCTATCCACCATGGGAACTCGAAGCTGACAGTGGCGGCCGGGGATGTGATTCAAGTAGAGAAGGGAGAGGGTAATAAAATATGCAGAGAAGCATTCACACCAATCCAGCACTGAAGCAGGGTGGCCAATTGAGTCAAGTATCTCTCTGTAAGAAGCATAGATGCAATCCTGCCCTCTGAGAGTGCGTCGAACCACAGTGCACTGTTTTGTATCCACAGGGAGTAGAGTTGGAAGCTGCAGATTACTGGCAAGTGGCACCAAGCCTGTCGTCGACAGGAGTGCAGGTTGCATAGAGAGGCGCTCACACGGGCACTCTATCCTTCTGACCTGTGTCTGTCCAATCATAGGCCAAGTGATACTTGCGTCCCGTTATGAGAAGTGCCTCACAAGCCACACCAGATACACTGAGTAAACAATTGCTGCTTAATTTGCCTATTTTTGGTAATACATTTGCATCTTTTTAGAAAAAAATTTTAAAAACTCAAAATTTTAAGAGAGATGATTAAAAATCTAGTAGTCTACCCTACTAACACTAATGATACAGAGAGTACATTTTAGGTAAAGCAATTAACAAACATATAGGATGAAAGCAACTCTGCATTTCTACCTGTCAATCATTTTGTGACTCTTCTGTGGCAATGGTGTTATTTCACAGAACTGTCAAACACTGCAAATTTGCAAGGGAAGAAAATCAAGAGATTACTGAGTAGACGCATTTTTTGGCAGAGGAGACAAAGAGCCTGGAAGCAAGAGACCCTGGCTGGTGGCCCATTAGGTTTCCCAGCCCTTATCTGTGGAATCCTCTTGTCACACTGATCTCTGGGGGGGCAGTGAGATGGTTTTCTGGGCCTGAGCCCTGCTGTGTTCTGCACCCCAAACTCAGCAGACAATTCATGGTGGGCCCCACAGAGCTGTGAGCATGCCAAACCCTAACAAATGAGGGCTGGTTTTGGTGAGTGGCACCATTATTTCCTTAACAGTCTGAGTTATGCTACAGGCTTCCAATTTCTGATTCAATCAAAAGAAAAAGCTTTGCTGCTTTAAAAATAGTTCATTTCTCAATCTACTGGTCAGATAGGCTAATTACTTCAGCAAATACCGAAAGCCATAAAAACTATGTCAAGGCTGCGCCGCCAGTGGGTATTTTTGGGAAGCTAAGCCTCTCAGTCTTAAAGAGCATGACACACAGGCTTTTGGGCATGGAGGTTCTGTTCTTCACTCTGTAACAGCACACTTGTGGTAGAAAACACACTCTAATTAAAGACAGACCCCAAAGACATGGAAGACTAACTCATGTTTTAAGCTGCAATTATCTACAACATGTAAACATTCTTTTCTCTTATTCCTGTAGATAACCGAGAGGTGGTGGTGATCAAAATGGCTTTTTTAACATCTCACCTCTCTTGGTCACACCCCCTGTGACCATGTCCCGAGCAGCACCACCCTGATGCAGCAGCACCACCCTGATGAGGGTTAAGTGATCCACAAAGGCAGATCAAAGGCATTAAGCCATACAAAGGCTTTGTGAGCTCCAGAGAAGCAGTACCCACATAGCTCATCAGAGACTCCAGACACCTGATAGGCTAGCAAGCGGCTTAATGGGTTGGAAAATCAGCATTGGTAAAGTGCAGTGTCATGGCATTGCAGTGGGCAGAAAATGGAGATGTCATAAAAACTGCAAGCCCAAGGGCAAAGGTGTGGCTACGCAATTTCCCTTTCACCAGCATTTATTTTATTCTACACCAAATGATACTGGAGCCTTTATAATACATGGGAGTGTGAGTAACTGCAAGGGTAAGATGCTCCTGCACAAGGTACCTCCAGAAAGGTTTCCGTTGACTTAGGAATACAAGAAACTCTGGAGAGATGCTTTTCAAACTAATGAAACCGGACTATCTGAAACTCATGTGGAAATACTGGCTCTGTGTACACTCTCACACTGGTTGACTTGCAGGTCTCCATGGGCTGCTCCAGGATACCCATATCAGGCTGTCCACCAAAATGAATGCAGTGCCTACCTCCGAATGGCCACAGTGAGAGCCTCGGGGGAGCTGGCACAGGGACAGATAACCTCCGGCCGCAGGCCCTTACTCTGGAAGACATTGAGAAATGCATCGCAGGAAGAAATAGACCCTAGAGTGAGAGAGGGGATGATAATCAGACAGTGAAAGCAACGTGATTAAAAATATCCCATGATATAAAATACTTTAGAGGCAGGATTCAGGCACATGAGGAGTAAAGCAGCATGGAGAAAATACTTCATTATTTAATACAATTTATCATTTCTGTTTTGATGAAAAATATTATTCTCAATTTACACAATTCAATAGGTAAAAAAATGTAGGTTCTTTTCTGGCCAGTGGACTTAACTGTAATAACTTCCCTGAGACTTGTTCTGCTACTTTCAGTATTCATGTTCTCAAAAACGTGTACATTTAAACTAAGTGAAGAAAACTTTCCTCTACATTAATTTGAATGAGGTTGATCATTAATTTGAATGACGAGATAGGTTTCCAAGTACTTATCAGGTAAACTATTTTCAAATACAGAGTTTCCCTGCTTTATGTAAATCTATATTAGTTAATAGTGAATAGTTTATCATTTATGGAGTGATTCATAAAAACTAATAGTTTATCTGTTTGCAATTTCACTTTTTCCTCCTCCCAATTTATATGGTAACAGAAATGATAATAAAAGCAAGATCATCAAGTTCATTTTGTGTAATCTTTAAGAAAGGGCATGACTGATGCTTTTATTTACAAATATGTATATACTGTGTGATTTATAGATGTGATCAGAAACTTATGTTCTTTCACTTATTCACTATTTTTCTTCTAAAAACTAAACTAGTTGGGTCTTTGTTTCAGTATTTCAACTGACTGAAATATTTTCTCAAGTTGTATTAATATTCTGTGAGCGGTTAATTTACTTTACTTTGGTAATTTTTGCTATAGGATTTGATTATGAAATTGTATTAAAATGACACATTTCTGAGCAACAAGTTTACCCTAGATGACAAAGAAATAAATTAATAGTTATAAAGCACTTATTACATCCCAAGGAACTGACATAGAGGTGATTTCACTTGATCCCATAAAATGTGATAAGCTATGTACCATTTTACACCTAAAATAAGGGAAGGATTTTAAAAGGTAAGCTAATTTTCTACAGAACCAGGGTTTAGCCCCACATTTCCTGCACACACCATTCCAACATCCCCAGGCTACAGTGAGTGAAATTGCTTGACTATTTTTAGACTTCTTAACTGAGGGAGAGTAGAAAAAGGAAAAGTACAAGGAATGAAACTGGAAAACAAGGACCTGCCTTCCCTGTCAACATCCCTCCATCACTTACAGGGGTTTGCGCCATCGGCCACAATCAGCATCCGGAGAGAGGAGAGATTGATGTCTCTCTGGTCCCTGTGTGCCACTAATGCCCAGTGCATGTCCCTGGATTTTACACAAGCCACCTTCGCTAAAAGAGAAGGAGAAAGAAAGTTAGCAAACTGAGATTAACAAAAAGGGAACTGTGGTGAGGAAGGGACACCCCAGGCCACCGGGAGACGCACCTTTATACTGGCACACCTTCTGAATCCAGGACAGAGGGTTCACTTTCATCAGTGAGTATGGGATGCTGATGACATGCATCATGTTCATGACACTCTGAAACCAAGCACACAACCCTGTGAGAGAGTGTTACGGTTTGAATCCTCTTAGGCTCACACAAGACACAAAATCACGGGAGATGCAAAGACAAAAAAGCCTTTTAATTGTCAACTCGAGCTGAGGTCCGACCCAGAGTTACCGACACAGCGGCAATCTCTTGGAGGGAAGGACCTCGTTTTTTAGATAACAAGAGGTTTATATACACTTTTGACAGTGCTGGGTAATGTTTTAGACAGCTGGTTGTTTTGTTTTGTTTTGACATAGTTATTTCTTCAATAATTCTAGCATGGAGTAAGACCTTGTGACCAAAAACTCTGATAAACTATCTTGATTTGAAGCAGTTACATATTTCTTTAAGCTTGGGGCAGTTTAAGCTTGGGGCAGTTACATATTTTTATGCAATACTCTTTACTTAACATAAGATCTCAGATAACCTCAGATATTTTAAAGCATTACTCTCTACTCAACAAGAGGATTGCCTAGATAGAGAGGGGGGTGCATTGGCTGCACTAGGAACCTGGCAGGGAGAAGGCTCACCCCACCTCCAGGGCTTTCAGGACAAATGGGAGGCTGAGATGGTATATCAGGAGTACTCCTTGAAGAGACCACAGGGAATGTGACTTCCCAGGATATCTAGTCCTCTTGGTTCCTGTTTTTCAGACACAACTAAACACCCACATCGAGTTTTTGTAAAATCTTCAGTAGAATGGCCACCCACCATTTCTATTTTAATGGCCTTTCATAGTCTCAAAGCTTAACTCTCTCTAGTATATTGTGTTTTTACATCACAGAATTAATTTGAATAGGTAAATGTCACACTGAGTTATTAAGGGGTAGAGCAAAGTGTCTCAATCCTCCTTAGTGACCCAGCTGGCCTTTCATTGAATGCAAAGAGGATGGTCAACACAAAACTTTAAAATAGATGGCAACACTGGCACAGCTGGAAGAGCTAAGGGTTCACTGAGTATCCAGAAGCAACATCACTGGCAGCAAGGATGACTTTTCCTTTTAGAAGGGGTTGGGGGAGTGCTCATCCAGGTGACTGAGTACACAGACCAGTGTACTGTGATCCTGCCACCGTGCACACATAATTGTGAACAGAACACCAGGAGCGACTTACCGTAAGGATTCCGTGCCAGAGTCCGACGTCCTTCTTGAAATCCAGCACATTCACAATTGTCTCAGCTGCACAAACGAAGAGTCAAAAGATTTTCACTTAAGAAACAGACACAAAGGGCAAAGAAAATCCAACATCACACTGGGGGGTGGTAATGGTCTTGGAAAATCATTTCACCTATTGGTAGAAATTCTGCAGCCTCCAATCCCACTTTTGAAAGCTTGAAAGCATTTCCAGAGTAATATTCAGACAAGGTAAGCTGTCAGCAATAGCACACCATCACTGAAATCATGCTACGCTTTCTCTTTTATATATTTGTTTTCCTCTTCCTTACCTTTTTTTGTCTTTTAAGGAGTCTTTTCATTTTTGCCCAGTATTCTCCCAGGAGAGAGAAAGGTCAAGGATTTGGAGAAAGCAGGTCACCTTTGTACCATTAGAAGCCTCAGGGGGTATAAGGAGGAGGCAATGAATTTGAAAGGACAGGATTTAAGTTCTTGGGAAGCTTTTTGACTTTTCTCAGCATGGTTTGGGTTAACCCTTTGTCTTCCTGCATCCAGGAAAGCCTCCTTCCCCCACCCCCTCCCTCCCCCTTTCTCTAGGTTCTTTGTTGATGGGCACGAGGCTGGGACAGTCTCAGTTGAGGAGTTGGGGGGATGGACCAGCTGAACACCCACCACTGGGAATCCCCTCCTCAGCACTCCTTCCTTTCTCTGTTTTTCCTTCACACCAACACTTCTACCACAAACCTAAGTTCTTACTCTTTCCTGTTCAGTGTTACCTGAATGCATCATCTAAGTTTTTGCACATCTCAGAATATTTATAGGTTGAGGTTTAGGCTTCTCCTATCCACTTGGGCTTAGAGACTAAAACACTTATGACCCACCTGGCTCCAACTTCTGGGCCTCAGAAAGAAATGTTATTATGCCCAAGGCCTAAACCCTGAACCCAGTGAAGCCCAACCATCAATGCTGTGAACCATGGGATCTGACAGGTCAGAACTTGAACCTGGCTGGTTGTGGATGGATAGATGGAAGGATAGATGGATGACAGGCAGATGTCAAGATGGCTGATGTGAAGGTGGATGGGCAGATGAATGGGAATATGGAGAATTTTAGATGTAATGCTTTGCATATACAAACTGATGTGGGGTAGCATTTCAGTGAGCATAACAGCCTGTGGCAGGAGAGCAATAATTGTGGACAAAATCTTTACACTTCTAGGTATGGGAAATTTCAAGAGGAAATGACATGGAAGCAGCTCAAGCAAGGATAAAGCCACTTCTATATCCTGCATCTCAGTGTGGACTGAGCCTGAAGGGCCTGATGATTCATGTCAGGTTCAAGAAAGCAACAACAAAGTTGAAGTAAAAAAAAAAGGAATGGAAGTATATTTAAGGGCTATAGCGAGAATGTTTCTGAAAAGAGGGACATCAAGAAAATGAAAGACATGACGACTATGATACGGAAGCCAGAGACACGAAGCGTTTGAAGATGTGCGGGTGGGTTGAAGCAAGGGCATTTTTTTTTAAAGCTCCCAAAAAAGATTCTAATATAGCTTGGGATGAATATACCTGGTACTAGTGATCCATTATGGCCCAAGTCTCCCCAAATGTATAGGCTGCACTCCTAGCCCACTGCGTGGCTATATATAGAGCTTGGGCCTACAGGAAATTATGGACAAATAAGGTCAGATGAGGTCATGGGGATGGTGCTTGAGTCCAGTAGGCAGGTGTCCTCATAGGAAGGGGAAGAGCCATGGTGTCTATTCCTTTGGTGAGAGGAAAGGCTGCAGGAAGGCAATGAAAAGGTACCATCTACCAGCCACAAACAGAGCTCTCACCTCCAGGAACAGAGCCTGAGGACACATTGACCTTGGATCTCCTGGCTCTGGAACAGAGTTACAGTTACTGTTTAAACCCTAATTGGGGGCGGTGGGGGGATGGGCAGGTGTTTAAAAAAAATGGTGCTATGAAGTTCAGAGCAGATTGACCCTAAGCAATCACCCCACAAGTCAGCCAGATTTGAGCTGAGAGGGATAAAGACTGCATAAGTTTTTAAGGGAGGACACATTCCTTGCACTAGTGACTGAGTCTTGCAGGCCCTGGTTATGAGGTACTCCCCTTCCCCCGATACCTTCTGTGTAGCCACAGGCTTGAGTGAGGGCTTGGCAGTGGGTCAGAAGGGCAATCCTTGTGACAGTCACCCCCAGCACACTTCCATCCTTGCAGGTCTTGTACTGAAACGAGACGACATGCAGACCAAGGTAGGGGGCCAAGCACCAGGCTCACATTGGTCAACACTGGCCCCTGTGAGGCTGTGAATTCCTGATCCTGTAGCTGGGACGTGATTAGAAACTTGTGTCTCCCAGCCCCGGAACACATCCAGACCTGGGTGCTTACCTCGATGTAAGCAGTGTCATTATTTGCATCTTTAATGTGTGGGAACCAATCTCGAGGCGGTTTGGAGAGATGTTTTGACTCTGTGACAAACCACAACAGTTTTGGCCAACCTTGGAAGTAAAGACAGATAAGACAAATTCCTTTCAGGTAAGCATGACCTCAAAAAGGTATGTAGAATTATTTCATAAAAGTACAAAATGCTCCACCAACTTGATGGAGGCTTTGTTGTTTGAACTGAGTCTAAGAGGATATCAACAGGCGTACAGGTAGCCTGCCAGCAGAGATGGTAACACAACAGGTGTTATCCAAGATGGTGGACATGGGTGATGGGGCCATGTGATTCAGTACATCCTTCCCCAGAGAGGAGTCAGCTTCTCTAGGGCACGTGGCTGTACGTACCTTTGAACTGTGGGATCTCCCCTGTTGGGCTTTTCGGCAGTCCTTTGTGGCAAGCGTCGCTAGTCAATGCCACAGTCACTCCACAGCTTCCAAGCAAGAACCCGATCTGTTGACTCCCTGCATCCTAGTGAGGGTAACAAAGAGAGATGGGTCACAGAATGGAAACAGGAGCTTCTCTCCTGCAGAACAGCCTTGCCCGAGGGTTCTGGCATGGACAGAAGTTGAACAACCAGCAGTTAGAGCACAGGCTGGCATCCTGAGAGCTGGGCCCAAAACCAGGCTGCACCTATGAGCTGTCCATTGACCACTGAGCTGTGTAAAGTAACCCCTGAACAGACCCTCAAACAGAGCTCACTTGGCCTGTCTCCGCAACTGTACGAGGGGATAAAAAGCAGAGCAGGATTTCAGGCCTGCCTGAGGGTAAACCAGATGCAATGGGCTATGCAATCAGTATGTGACTAGTCACGGTACAAGGACCCATTACCAGGTTTCTGTGAGACTCTGACTGTGAGACATGATTATACTATACCCGGTGCCCAGTTTCAAAACTACTCAAGCGCTAAGTCCTATATGGTATTTGAGCACACTGGTTTGGCTGGACCTAATGCCCATTCTCAACCAGAGGAAGGAGTCCAGGCTCCTGCTCTTGCTCCAAATATGACATGTCTCATGGAAGGACACATTCTCAGACAGGCCACCAAAGCATGACCAAGTCTGGGGGAGGGAAGGCTGGAAACCTCCACATGAGAGGCACAGATTGAAGGATGTGAGTCTGAGTAGATGCTGCAGGGTGAGGCTGCTCTGGGCTGGGAGGCCAGATGCCCTGTGAGCTCTGCTGCTTATTAGCCCAGCTCCCGGCAGAACAGACCCGCAGCAAGTCCATGCAAGTCACTTTCATTATTCTACTAGTCACATCAGCTACAAACTCAGAAAAGACAAAAGTCTCAAGAAGCCAGATTCCTAGAACTGCAGCATCTGATGTGGCGACCCATCAATCACCCTCTTCTTCCCACAGGGCTCCGCCTAAGCCAAGGACAAAAGCACGCCTGTCCTTGGACCCAGTGGCCCGCTTCCGTCCACTCTGTCTCTGACTTGTCAATGGGAGTTCTCATCAGGCAAAATCAGCAGCATTAACATTTCTAAGCGACAGTCTTTCAAGTAGCTAGTTCATACCTTTCTGTCTAGATCTACATCTATAGTTAAACCCTGTCTCTTCCTGTGGCATGTGTATAACAAACCTGATGAACACACACCATGCAGCCTGGAAGAGGGCAGAGGTCTAGTGCTGGGAAGATGCCAGCGTTGATTCCTGGAGACTATCAAGGATTTTTCCTTTAAGATTTTTCCTATAACTGCTTTTTCAAACAGTTATAACCAGTCACTTTAACATGTGTTTGGAGATCCCATCACCACACAATGGAGAGGAGACAGTTTCTGCAATCAGGTTTCTTTGAGGCATGATTGTGTTGGAGGATCTAGGAGTCAGCTCATGGAAGGACTTAGGACCCATCACTGGGCAGACGACAATGACCACCCCCAAGGCTGGATCTGCATCCTGATCTCAATCTTCCTGTGAAACCTGCTGCCTCTGAACCTCCTCATACTAATGTCTACATGGGTTCTGATCTCTAAAATGAGATAGTCACAGATGAAGGAAAAACCACTGAAAATATGAAGAAAAAGATCAGAGACCTTGCAGGAAGGAGCTTCACTTCTTCATTTGGAAGATTCCTATTCACCCCACCCAGATCAGTGAGATGAGGTGGCCTTATACCCACACAGACCCCTGGAATTGAATACTTTGGAACCCAGAGCCCAGGGCAGAGCCTGAGTGTACACACTCTGTCCAGACAACGCTGCCACCATGATCTGTTTCCACGCTAACCTAAGACAAGGACGTCTGACATACCCGCTGCTACAATCCACATGGCTTCTAGACCCAGGGTTAAGAACACAGTGTCTGCCTCCCAGGGGTTGATGAGCACCTGGCTCAGAGCCCAGCCTTCCCACTCAGGGAGAGTGGGGAGGAGCCACTCCAGGCTCCCTTTTCTCTGTGTCTTCTCCCCAGTGCTACCACCTGAACAGACTAAGAGGCACTTCCTTGAGGAGACAGAAGGTTTTCTTAAATGTTGAATCAAGACACCTGATAGCAGAGTAGCCATGAAGATGGCAGGAAGAACTCTTGGTAACTCTAGGCCTGGACACACCCAATCACACACTTGGGAGTCAGGAGAATCATCCCAGTTTGTTCACTGGTGATATGCTGAACAAAGGCCAAATAAATCCAGAGTAGAATTCAAGGGCACAGCATACAGCATCACCATGACCACCCCTCCCGCTGCAAGCTCCGACACCTTCAACAGTCTCACAAGGTCTGTCTGAAGTTACTGTACCTCTGCAGTAAAGTCATGCACACAGATGGGAACCCACGCTGATGTGCAGGTCACTGTTCTTACATCGAGTACACTAGTATACCAACAGGAGAATTTGTCATGCCAACTATAAACCAGGATCTGACAAATCCAAGGTGGATCTGGGATTATCCCTGAAATAAAAATAAAGCCTAGCATCCACACAGATTCCTAGAGGAATGACACCAAGGAGGGACATCACTGATGACTCACTTAACTCAGTGTTCCATTCCCTGTCCCCTGTGGAGAGGGGCTCCTCCTGAGAAGCCCCAGACTAGTCACTAGGGCAGAGCCCTGCTGTCCCGTTACCAAATGCACAGACCCTCCAGACAATGGGACACTCCATGCTTCTCCGCCCACAAGCTGCTGAGAAGAAGAACATCTTAAACACAGTAGCCTGTGCTCCCTGACCTGGCAGCATGCCCAGGACAGCGGCCTGGGTCCTTTAACAGGATTGCAGAGAGCAGCGCGTCCTTTATACCTTTACCTTTCTCGTGAGCGGGACCTCGATGGGCACAGGGACAACTTCGGCCAGCAGGCAGCCGTAGAAGGCCACCATGGAGGCAGCGGGGTCATTGTTAGGGAACACCAGCGCCACCTGTACCAACAGAAGGGAGGGATTTGCATGATGTGATCTCTTAAAATACCATGAATGGGTGCAGCCTGCCAGACACCAGGGCTCACATTCTACAGAAGAGCGACATGGGAGTGAAAAGCAGGTGCTTGACTTATTGCATCAGCAAGATGTGCTTTAAGAAGCATTACACACTCTCCTCTAAGTTACATAAAAGGCAAACATATCACTGGTAGTTATCTATAAAACTGCACCAGAACACTCCCACTTTTCATGTTATCGTCCATGTTGGGTGCATTTCCATGCACAAGGAATTGGAGGTGTGGCTGTGTTTATTTTCACTAAGCTTTACAGATTCTTTCACATATTTCTAGTCTCACTGTATGGTTGAAGACTGTGCACTGCCTGACAGAGGAGTGGGGCTGACAGCTGGGTGGGACCTGCATAGGACTCTGCTCAGATTCCAGATCTAAGTATTCATTTCCTTACTTGTAGCAAGAAAGCCAGTCAAACCTTGTCCAAGGTAAAGGTAGAAGGGGAGAGAGAGCTCTGAGCTCTGCCTGCACCTGGCACACATCCGTGGACATTAACCACCTGCACTTCCCTAGCTATCTGTCCTGGTGAGTTGCCATTCAGGCCCCCACCATGACTATCCCAGTGTAGCAGACTCTTGATTCGGCCCAGATGTGAGGTTCAGTGAACACTGCCTTTGTGGTTCTACCTGTCCCTTTGTCTCTGGTTCAGCATCTCTGAAGAACTAAGAATCATCTTTGTGAAGGCTAAAAGCAAGGCTGATTTAATTACCAACCAGTTATGTTGGTTCAAATAGCAGCAAAGTGGCTGTATACTTTCTGGTTGTCCTTATGCTATCTTAGTGATGAACAATGTCCATGGGGTATTTATTACTCCTTGCGTGATCTTTTCATTTTCCCCCCATTTACCTGTTAATGTTTGACATTTTCCTTAAAAATCTGAATTTTTAATATAATTGGTAATACTAATTCTAACATTTGATGCAGACTTCTTGATATATTTTTTAAATTTTTATCGGTAATTTAATGTTTTATGTAAAGTCAAATTTCCATGTTTTCACCTATTTTAACAAATACCTCACCCAATTTTTTTCTAGACTTTTGTAATTGTGAACTTCTAAATTCACAGAGATCTTCTCACCTATAGATAGGATATAGGAATAACAAACAAAAGTCCAGGAAAAAGTCAAAATAAGTTGATAGCAGAGTTGGAACAGACAGTTGGAGACTAGGGGGAGAAATTGGGATGGGAGGAGCACAAGAAGATCTAGATGAAGTTTCATGGGTGATAGGGTGGAGAACTCGGGGAATACAATGATGTCATATATATACACACACACACAAATAGGCAAACAACAAAATTATTAATAAAAAAAGGAGAGGAATATTGAAATACTGTCACAAGGGTGCTGCTTTTATAGGGAGGTTTATTTTATTTTAAACATTGAAAAGTTGCGGTCTCACCAGTTAACTCACATATAGCAGCATGTATTCTCATATATAATTATTGACTTATATTTTAAAACATGATGCTTTATTATGGACTTAAGTCATTAATTTCTATAATGATTTTGAACAAAACATCCCTGTCTTAAATGAGGAAATAATTGTACATAGGAAAGGATTGGAAAAATAAAACAAATAAATAAATTCACTGAGATCTCATCTTCATGTCTGCAATGTAGCTAACTTAACATGTATCTAGAGCTTCATCATAAGTAATTCTTGAATTCTCTCCCTTTGAAGGTCTCCTGTGATAGAGTTGTAAGACAGTCCTGTTTCTAGCCTTTCTACCAACCTCTGCAGGACTCAGCTTCTCTCTGACATATGCTATAACAGCTGAGTACTCTCCCTTATGCACTAAAGTTGGAGTGTTTTCTTAAGTGCACAAGACCATGATTTACCATGTGCATTATTTCAGTGTTTTAGCCTCACTCAGGTATTTAACCAATTATTTATTTATTTATCTACCTATGTATTTTTATAGTTTTATTTGTTTATATATATATATATATATATATATATATATATATGTTTCACATCTTTGTATTCCCTGGGCATCACCTACCACCTTCCTTCCCTGATCATTCCCTTCCATCTCACCTCCTCCCCAGTTGTGTTCTTTAGTTTGGTTATTAGCTTGCTTGGACTTTTCCTCCTGGTCTTTTGTTTGTTTTTCCTGTTACGTATATATTAGTGAAACCATTTGATTTCTGGTTTTATTCTTTCTGACTTGTTTCTGCTAATATGAATTCTTCTAGGTACATCCATGTTACCATAAATTCATCAAATTTGTCATTTTTAAGAGATGAGTAATATTCCATTGTGTATATATACGACATCTTTTTCATCTGTTCATCTGCCTTGGGACATTTGGAGTTGTTTCCATGTCCTTGCAATTATAAGTAGCGCTGCTAATAAATATCTCAGTACAGGTGTCACTTTGTATAAGTATTTAACCAATTTTTAAAAAATATTCTAACCAAGAGTTATGAATTTTGTCATGAACAGATGGATATGACAGTCATTATTTCAATATCTAAATAAGCAGGTTATCACAGGATTCAGATGCCAGCAGAGAATAGAGCAAGCTGTTCCTTGAATTTTATAAGTGATTGAGCAATACAGGATAGTTGGTGGGAACAAAATAAACTGTATGAAGATAACCCTTTCCCTTTAGCATTCCTGCAGTTAACTAAAACTATATAGATGAGAGGAAAACAAAACTGCAAGGTCAAAAAGAACCATTCTGCACTAAAAATAAACTGAGAAATAATTGCTGATCATGTCAGTCTTTCATTTTGTCCCAACAGCATTGCAGTTGGGTACCAGGCTACTGCTAATAGAGCTTTCAGGAAGTCCTAGGCATTTCCACCACAATCAATTACTTTAAAAACGATCTGAGGGTTGAACTAGCTCAGGTATTTGCCTTTCACTGGTGGGCTGATGGGTAATGGCATCCGGTTTTAGATCTGTATCTAGTGGAGCAAGGATAGTCAATGAAATGTGACGGGCCAGCCTTCCAGGCTCTCCCATGCCACATGGCTTCTATCCCTGAAGTAGTAAAACATTTGAGGAAGCCAACCAAACATCATTAAAGCTGTGTTATACAATACCAATGTGTGTGTGCTCATTTATAAAGAATGACTTAGTATCACCTTGGAGTTCTTCCTACACCTATTCTAGAAGCATGAGTCTCCACCAAGAGTAGAGAATGGACACAAAGGGAGGCTGCTCCCAGAGGCAGACTGGGGACCATTCCTTTTTCTGAAATTTTGCTCTGGTTCCTTCCCCAGCTCTACTCAAAAGAAGATCAACCTGATCCAGGATTCAAAATTCCCAGTGCTGATCACTAAACTTATGGTGATCATGACAAATTACATAATCTCTGGAGCTGTGTTAAAGTAAGATGAAATGTTAAATCACAATGTAAATTGATTAAAAGCAGAATATGAAATTATACATTACTGTATGCTCTCAGCGGTGCAAAAGTAATGGGCAGAAAGGATCTTCCCTTTCTGTTAGAACCAAGATGGATTTTTTTTTTTTTGGTAATTTGTCCATTTGTATATCATTCTCTTTAAGTTTTCCTTTTATATCTGTCAAAAATAGGGATTCATATTGGTGAATCCCTAGTGATTTCAGTGCAAAAATGTACAAATACACAGAAGCTTAGTTTGTTCAATCCACATGGTTTCCCTCCCTGCGGTTCTCTGTGGATGCCCTTCGCACTACACTGCACCTAATTACCCACCACGCAGAACAGGCATCAACAAATCATGAGCTGGATGCGTACCTTAGCTGTTTCTTGGGTTTAACCTGATTAAACCCATCTATAGGGTAAATGAATTGGTCAGGCTTTTTCTGCTAATAGCCTCTATGACCAGCACCTGTGGTGTGTGCCCTCCCCACGACTGTACATGCCTGGCCCAGTGAGTCATGCATGGAATACATGCATGTGTGAGTGAGTACACCTGAGCCTGGCAGGAGCCGATAAAAGGGTGGCATCACCCTGGGAGAGTGGGAGGAGAGCACACAGGGTGAGGAGAACACAAGGAGAATGGAAAGGGGAATTAGAACAAGAGAGACTCAAGTGGCTGTTTTCTTTGCTGCTTGTTTTTACCATTCATCATTAAGAGTTCTATGAAGATAATTCCAAGGGCTCTGACCTTCTTTGGCTGCTAGAGTTGATGATGAAACTACCAGGACTGGGATGGTTGCAAAACACCATCTTCCTCCAACTTCCCTCCACTGCTCCCACATATGAGGGCTCTGACCGCACTTCCTCCTTCGTGGGTACTTGGCCTTGCACTAGGTCCTTGTCTCATTCCCTACAACCTGAGCCAGTTACTGTCTCTCCCCAGAAGACTTCAGCTGTGCCTCCAACAGCAACAACAAAAAGATGTTTTCCCTTCCCAAACAGTTCAAATCTATCTATAGCTACCTCTTTGGGGGACATTTATCACTTTGCTATTTATAGAGAATTAACACTGCTGCTCCCTGCACGTGTGATGTGCCTGTAGTTTCCACAGTTCCTGCTACAATATTCCCAAACTAATCAGTATCAGGCACACCAATGCTTTTTTTTTGAAGTTTAAGAAATACTCTCCAGAGTGCAGTAATAATGTCATCTACATGAGAAACATACATAATTTCTATGCTAGGGGCTGACTCCTTATGCTGGGTAAATTATGTTTTATTCAAAAAATGACTTTCAAAATGGGTAACAATCCTGTTTATTTCCACAGAAGGCAATTATCAATGGACTACTAGTTATGTATGCTTATTTAATAAGTATTTATACTTACACACCAGATGTTAGGCACGTGAATAATTTTTTAAAAGAATAATTTAGAAAACTGTCCCCCTCACACAATTCAGACCAGAATCTGCCAAAAATCTCTAACTACATATTTTATTCTATCAAAAACTGTGCCCCCGCATTTATACTCACATTGTAGCTGCACCACACAGGTGGTTTCTTTTGTTATTGCTTTTGTAAGGCATTTCAAGAATCTGGAGGCCATCCTATAAAATACCATTTTCTAAAAAACAGCTCTACCAAGACTGTTAAACAAGTTATAGGTATGGGAAATCATATACTTTAATTGACTTTTTTAAAAAATAAAATTGTGGTAAAATACACAACCAAGTTTACTTTCTTTACTGTTTTCAAATGCACAGTTTAACAGCGTTGAGTAGATTCACACTGTTGGGTGACCATCAGCACCATCCAGTCATGGAATGTCTTCATCCTCCCAAACTGAAATCTGTCCCCCAGACACTAACTCTCCACCCTGACCCCAGACCCTGGCAGCCACTACTCTTTATCAGGCATGCGAAAATTCTAAGAACTCTGCTGGGGCGAAAACAATGATCTTCTTTTTTTCAACTTCCCCCCCTCTCTCCTGTCCTTTAGAACCACACCAGCTGCACATAGGTGGTTTTCTGATCTTCTTTCCTTTTTGAAAGCTGAGTAGTATTTCATTGTATGTACATACCACATTCTGTTTATTCTTTCATTGATGGCCAGCTGGATCACATACATGTTTTGGCTTTTGTGAATAATGCTATGATGAATATTGGTATAGAAATATCGGTATGTCATTGCTTTCAATTCCTTTTTTTTTTTTTAAGAGACTAGGTCTCAAGTGATCAAGTGATTCCTAGCCTCACGCTCCCAATTCGTAGCTGGGATTACAAGTGTGAGCCACCACACCCAGCTCATTGCTTTCAAATCCTTCAGAACTTACTAGAATTGTTGGGTCAAATGGTAATTCTCAAATTCCTTAGTTTTTAAGGAACCACCACACTGTTGTTCATAGTTAGGGCATCACTTCAGATTGCTTCAGCAGTGTGTAACTTCTAATTTCTTCATATCCTTATCAAAGTTTAGTATTTTCTGGGTTTTGGATAACATATAAAGTAGTATCTTGTTGGATTTCCCTAATATTTAATGATAGGCATTTTCCCCTGTACTTACTAGTCATTTGAAAAGGTTCTTTGAAGAAGTAATTCTCTGTTCAAGTTCTTTGCCCATTTTAATTTTTTGGGTAGCTGTTGAGGTATATAGAGGTTCTTGATATAATCTGGATATTAATCTCATTTATGACAAATCATTTGCAAACCTTTTCTCTCTTTTAATATGTTACCTTTTGACTCTTGATAGTATCCAAAATTTTATTCCCCTAAAATCCAAATTATCAATTTTTTGTTACCTCTGCTTTTTCAATAATATCTAAGAAATCACTATCAAACCAGTGTCACGAAGTCTTTTCCTTATGTTTTAAAGTTTTATAGTTTATGTTTAAGCCTTGATTCACTTTGAGTTATTTGTAAATGGTATTAAGAGTTCAAATTCATTCTTTTCCGTGTGGGTACTCAATTTCTTGGCACCATTTGTTGGACACTCATTTTGCCAATTAACATGTTAGCATTCTTATTTTAAAAAATCATATGACAAATATATGAGGTCTTCCTTCTGGACTCTCTTTTCTAATTCACGGATCTATTTGTCTGTCTTTATGTCAGCAGTAGACTGTTTCAATTAATGTAACCTTGTAATAGCCTTCATGGTCAGAAAGAAGTGTGAGACAATTGACTTTTAAAAACTACAAGTCAAACATGTTCAGTAAAAATTGGAAAGAATCACAGCCCATCACAGAATCCTTTAGAAAATCCCTCATAAAGGGTCCATGTCTTTATAATATCTCTTAATGAAACTACATCCTGTGTTTATATTGGTTTATAGTGTTCTACAATGACATTTTTACAGATTTCATTTGGAGCCCTTTGGGTGCAGGTTGGACAAGGCAGCTCTGGATGTCTAAAGTAGCATGTAGAAAAAAGACCAATCATTTGAGGACTATAAAATTAGGTTTTACATTCAGTCCTACATCAAAATCAGCATACAAAGCTTGGACAAGACTATTAACAGGTCTAGAATAACGTTAAACTTGAAATACTAGTTATCTGTCCTCTGTTACTTAGCAAATTGCAGTAAGAATGAAAGAAGAACTTGCTTTCAAGAAATCTGACACTGGAAAAGAAACTACAGCAGTAGTTAGCTACCAAGACAGTAGGTGCCACAGATTGATGATGAAAAAGTTTTAAGTAAAATTATACTGCCTCTCCAGGTAGGTAACTGGATGCTTCCAACTAGGAGACAATACATGACAATACATGACTGGCTTTGGCTGTGACAGAAATGGGTATAGGCCACTTATTAATTATGTGCCTCATCTTGTGTGACACTTGGCCTCCCAAATCCGAGTATCTTCATAGCTAAAAATGTGAAAAACCACCATATTAAACTTAATAGGTTAACTTAAATGCACATAATCAGTGAATGTTAAGAAAGTCTTATTTGGTAGAACTAGAGCTGCTAGGCTTTTGACATGAAAAGCTCCCACATAAAGGTGTGTACTATATATCCCGTAACTAAACTGCACTTACCCTATCGCCAGGTCGCACCATGGGCTCTTGTTTTGTACCTAATTTATGCAAAATGTTGTAAGCAACCTTCATACTTCTTGTCCACAGTTTGCCTGTCAATACAAACAATACAAATACAAGCAATAAAGCACATGTTTTCAATTCTGGATACATGCACATGTCAAATTGTAGACTATGACTCGCCAGTGAAAGTCTAGCACCTGCACCCACCAGCTCCTAATGCTCCCAAACACTGCAAGGACACACTGGGAACACTCAGGGACTGGGTCAGTTGAGCAAGAAGGAAAATGAAAATCAAGTGAGAGCAAAGGAGAGAGTTTTTAGAACAAATCTAAAGTAGAAAAAGACCCCTTAAACTTTAGCCAATTTTCTGATCGTTTCTGTTGAGGGGATTCTCTCATACTCTACCACTCATTTGTCAACAATTTACAGTCCACTGGACCTGGGAGATAAAATTTATTCAAAGCACTTTTTGTCTTCAGCCTTCAAGTTATTGTGTCCCTGGCATCAAGATGGGAAATAAAAGCCAGAAACTCTGATCATAAAATCAGGGAAGCCTGGACACTGTGCAAGGACCTCCAGCAGAGCCAGAGATGATTGCAAAGATCAGCTCAGAGACATCTAGGGAGAATGTATGGCAGGGTTACCGTGACAAGTGTGTCAGCACTATCTTAGGTTGTGCAAAACGACACAGCTTTCCTTTTTGATGGGCCTGTCTTGTGACTAAATAACGTCAACATTGCAGAGATGTCCTTCACAGAGTGGAGCCCTCTCCTTGCGAAGTCCTAGATTTTCTGATTGAAATTTTCCATTTTCAGAATTGCAGGTGTTTGGGAAAGGAACTCTTGAATTTATTTATTTACTTCTGTCTAGTATTGTTTTGGTTTTTTTTTTTTCTATTTTCTTACATTGCTTCCATTTTTGTGTGATTGGTTTCTCCCCTCAGATGTAGTCCTCACAGATCCCCTGCCACCAGAGCACTCGTGAACCATCATCATAGTCTTCTCTCTTGTTTTCACCCCCTTTATCCCCCCTCCCTTGCTGTATGCTTCAGATCTATGGTCAGCTGTAAGTTTTGTCTTTTTCTTGACATTTTGTTTGGTTTCTCCATAGGAATTCTTGAATTTAGATAAAGATGTGGTAAATATTTTTAATTATTTTAAAGTTATGAATGCTAGAAAAATACCACAGCAGGAATAGAAATAGAATTAAGGAAAAAAAAAACACTTCAGAAGACTTGAGTAGCTCTGGATGGAAACCAGGTTTTAAGTGGTGATGGTGATGTAACAGGCACAGATGCTGATTTATAATATGGGGCACCTGACACTTCCATCGTGTCCTCATCCAAAGTTACTTCGAGGAAACATTTTTCTAAATGACCTGCTTGGAAGAACTTGCAGATTTCAAATATCTGCTCTCATCCTAGTGAAACATTTCCTCAGTGTCATCCATGTGGTGAAAAATAGTCTGTGATGCAGTAAAAATAACTTTAATCTAACCTGAGTTCTTAAATGCATAGATGTTTTAAAACCTCAGCTTCTAAGAGCTTTCAGAGGTCAAGTTGTTTGAAGCTATATTATTACAACAATAGTACAATAAAATTAAGACTAATTTTCATTCCATAAATGCAATCACTTAATTTTTTTCTACTTTAAAAGTTAAAGTGAAATTAAAAGGTGTCAAAAAAATCTAATGCTTTTTGTTCTTAACCTACTTTGAACAAAAAAAAAAACCTAGGGGATTTTTTTTGTTTTTATTTCACATTGGATTTTGCAGCATTTGCATTTGGATTTTACCCAAACTGTAAACTCACTGTTTAGGTATCACAGAATTGGTCAATGTGTCTCCACATTGGGGAGATTGGGGGATACAACATATGTTTACCTTAGGTTCTCTAGATCCTAGGGCATGCCAGCTACAAAGCAGCACGAAATCACAGTATGCATTTTAGCATACTTATAGAGCGCCAAGGTCTTTATTAGGTATGAAGCTTTATTCATGTCCCCTCACCCATCTCTAGCTCCTCAACACCACAGTCCTCAAAACTGGTTACCTTACAGTTATTTGGCATTTTATTTAGAGATTATATTTTCCTTCTAAAAGTAATCATTAGCCCACTAGAAATAATGCCAAGAGTAAGAGTGATTTTTGCCCCGGAATTGTGTTTTCCCTAAAGAAAATACAGATATTTGTGCCTCTAGAATTCTTTAATGTGAGCAATACTAGAGAATTACTACAGTTGAGTAAACAATTACAATCAAATTGTTGTAAAAGAAAAGATCAATGTGTTGTAAATTACGAAATCAATTGCAATCAAACAATAAGCACCATTATATTTTGTTGAAGTTTCACCTTCATTTCCAGTCTTGAATATTAATGTTGCCATCATGAATTCATACAAAAGCCAGTTATTAGGAGAGAGTTTAAAAAGGGTAAAAGACAGTTTTGACAAAATTCTGAAAGTATTCTTGATGTCTTTCAAAAAGAAAAAGAAATCACTGATCTAAATTAGAAAATTTTTTAAAAATTAGTAAAATTGAAATTTTTAAAAAAATTAGTAAAATATAATTTACAAAGGAGATGTAGAGGTAATGCAAACACCATTTCACCATATAGTAATTTTAACTTTGCTTGGATTTGAGTAAGAATGAGTAAGTGGACAGAGCATGTGGCTCTGAAGAGCTGCTGGAGGTCCCACAGAGCTCGCTGGGCTCAGTGACTGTTAGAACCTAGAAACTGATGGTGCACCAGAAGTGGAGGGGTAGGAGGGAGGAGGAACATGATGGACCAGTGGTGAGCACCGTAAGTTCCTTGGTGCTTGGTTCCTTGGTGGGAGAGCTGTGGTAACCACACCTAAGGAAATCCTACACTTTCAGAATATTAACAAGGATGTACAATATGGTACTTCATTTAAAAAAAACAAAAAACAAAAAACCATCAGCACAGAAAAACCAAGAAGGCATAGAAAGGCTGCCCAGTGCTTTTCTAGTTCAAATATCTAAGCAAACAAACATTAGAAAAAATAGGAGAAAGTGGAGGAGGAGAAGGAGAAGAAGAGGAGGAAGAGTGAGGGGGAGGAGGAGAAGCAGTGGGTAAGAGGGAGGAAGGGGGAGGAGAGACAGAAAGGAAAAAGCAGCATTTGCTTGGTAGAAAAGGACACTGTATCAAAGCAAACTTGATTTGCAGATATCTCCCAAGGGCCAAGGGGGAGAGAGAGTATAGAAAGAGAAGTTCTGCTAAATAAGCATGATTAAAGGAAATAGCTGCTGAGTATGATTTACTTTTACTAACATAAGATTATGAAATGCCATAGTTCTCTTTAGTATGTGTTTTATTTATACTGGTAAATGGAAAATATAATTATAAAACTTCTTTATAAGCTTGTTCACAAGCTCATTTGCCATCTATATTTTCTATTATAGACTGTAAATTTCTCAACTGGGAATTCTGCTACGCTGGGGCCCTGCAGGAAGCCAGAGAGTTGAAAGTATTAGTTTGGTCTTTGGATTATACCAAGTCACTCAGTTTCCTTGCCATTGCCTCTTCTCAGTGATAGCCAATCATTAAATGTTTCTATGTTATTGTTTCTGCATAAAAAGTACTTGTCTACAGTTTTCATTGTTATAGCCAACACTTTCATTCCATGTCCTGATAAATTTTAAGTTCACTTTTAGAAATGCACTGGTCTCTTACTTCCTTTGAGAAGTGAAAAACCAAGACTGATCCACAGTATATGTCTAATAGAGAGGATACACAGCAATGTGACAAAGTACAGATAACTGAAAAAAATCAAGTTGAAATAACTCAGCATGGGTACATACATCCTAAATTCTCAATTAGCCAACCCTTGAATGATAAAATTTTGTCTAACAGTGATGAGAAAAAACAAATCCCACTGGTCAAACAATGTTATTCAAGGAACTGCTTTCATTGTAGTCATTTCACTGGAAGTCGTAGTTTCTGAGAAACTACTGACTATGTTAAGTAAGGACTCACTGTGTAGTATTTGATCTGGATCTTATGCCTCAGATTCACTAAAACCGTGGAAGAAGGGAAAGTTCTCTGTGCCATCAGGAGAAGCAGGGCTCTGACTTCATAGATCCTCATGCCCTTGGACTCCCCACACTCATGCTTCATTTCCCACGGCTCTGCTCTGACCCAGGGCATAGCCAACACCTCATATGTCTTAATGAATGCTCCTGAGCCTGCGTACAGGTGGTGCCAGAATTCCCTGCATGAGGTCTGGCAGAATCTGTGAAGGAGTATTGCAAGTACAGGTATAGCTCCACCACAGAACTGGCAAGAGATGCAAGTCACACACAATAGTCTTCCTTTTAAATGAACAAGATCTACTTCTAAGAGTGTAATTAAAAAAAAAAAAAAAAGAAACTTAAGTTGTCATGATACCCTTTATTCACTTAGACTTGCCCAACAAAGCCACCGACCAAGGAAGCCATGAAGCAGACTCCCAAGTCAGTGCCATCTTCTATGTCCACAGGCGCACAGAGAATCCTGGGTCTCCAGGCCCAGGTCCTGACTGCCAAGGCTGAGCTCTGCATTATTAACACAATACCTGATTCTAGACCTCGACTGGTAATGTAGAAATGGATTTCTCTCCTAGCTGCAATTAAGAGCGTTACTGTCATAACAATAAGACTACAAATGAAGAATAAAAAAGTCATCTAAACTCACACATGCAGACATAACATGAGCCATTTTGGTCTTACTCTTATTAAGCTGGCTTCTTTGCAAAACTGTAGCACACAGTGTGAAAATAATCTGACAGCCTGCTTTCTCATGGCCCCCTTCTGTGGAGCAAAGAGAAAGGAATCTCTCTGGTACAGTTAGCTTCTTCCAAAAGTTTACAGACTGCATTAATTGTATAAAATGAAGATTTATGTAGTCTTTTCTCTCTTGCTTTTTATAAAAAAAGCACTTTAGAGATGGATTTTTAAAAAAATCCTAAGTGATGTATGTCATAAAGTTTAGGTATACATTCTTTAACTACAATCTTCTTGAAAGCATTAATTCCAAAAATATCATACAGCCATCCCAAGATGTAAAAACAACACCTACTTAGAGCTATATGAGTGAACTGTTTTTGTGCCCATTTCTAGACATTATTCAAAACATTAAAAGCAATGCCTCTTATAATCAAAGCAAGTTATTTTTCTAAATTATTTCCTTTCAAATTCCTTTTATCTCCATGCAGAAACAAGGCAGTTCAAATAGAAATCAATCATCCTTAAAGCGTCAGTTGTGTAGGCATAAGCAAAGGATGGTGAAAAGAATTACCGTAAGTGAGGATATACAGGGGCTTCCCATTTGTGTCCATCGTGGTCAAGCAAGGGGCCTTTGGTGAGATAGTCCCCCATCGCTGTAATGCGGCTTCTAAGGACGGGGGCCAATTCGTAACCACACCCAGCTGCTCCCCACGCATTGCCAACATCTGGGCTCCCTCTGGCTTTGGCTGATTTGGATCTGGTTGTTGAACTAATGCACATTTGAACACAAAAGGATTTTAAGGAAAATATATGCATATTAGTACAATTACTTTTTCACTCTTTTGAAATAAGCTAGGAGTATAACTAATATATAACAAAGTTGTAAGTTTGTTAGTGCACAGAAAATATGCACTTGTTCTTTACAGAATCAGAGTTATGAGCTACAAACTAGCCTCACAGACATAAATAAAATACTCAAATAATTCCCAAAGCAATACTGGGATGAGGGGCTTAGGGTGAGGCCCAAGTGCATTTACAAACTTACAGCAGGTAGACTACGTATTTTATAACCTATCTGGAATCTAGGGCTGCAATATCTAGTTTAAAATACCAATTATTAATATTTACTAATAATGCTAGGTTCCAAAGAGCTCAAATCTCAATAAACTCTTTTGTGCTCTTAAATTCTGGTGTATAAGTTTAAATTTGCTGTAATGACTATGAATAAGGAACAAAGAGCAAATTTTCTTGAGTAAAAGAAAAACACATTCTCATCATAAAATATAATCTGCCCAAGTCTACAGAAAGGTGAGAAAACTATTTTCCTCAATTCCTCACTTCTAGGGAAGGTTTCTTACCCAGTTTATGAGAATTCCCACCCGCTGGACAGAAAGTTCTCTGTCTTACTTGTGGTATAAAGAATCAGCAAACAAGGAATCTGGTTTTGACGTAGTAAGCAGTATTTTGTTGCAAATTGAAGTGACTTGTGTTAAAAGGCTCCTGAGCATTCAGGGGTTAAGACCTCCGCTCCTGAGTGTGTAAAATGAGGCAGGAGAAAGCAGCTTGCTGCAGCTCTCTGCACTTGCCCCTTCAGGCTTATCCAGGGACACCTGGCTGACAGCTGAGTTTTTGGTACAATTCTTGCATTTAGGTAACCTTCAGGTACCTCACCAAGAGCCTGGCTCATGGAACACCACTGCTCTCTGCTGAGATGCAAATGATTTGGACTTCTAGCTATGCCAGTGCTCAGAGCTCAGGACTATATGGAGCCTGCAGCCCCTTATCTAGATTCCTTCTTGTGAACATCTAAAGGACTGTTCTTCAAAAGAGAAGTAGCTTTGCTAGAAAAAATATCATCATCTATGGAACAACAGAGACACTAGAATAAACAGGGGTGGGAAAGGACTCTCTTACCTTCTAGTAATTCTTCAAAGTCATCAACAAAGAATTCCCGCAAAGGCGGTCGCTTGGGTCGCTTGAGGGTGTTGACAAGCTGTTGGATCTTTGCTGATACCCGGCTACTCACTGGCACACCTGAAACAGAATGATGGAGCAAATAAGTTGAATTTCAGACACGCTCTAGACAGAATGCAACTACAGTCTTGATTGCAGCTCACTGCCCCTTCCTATGAGCAGGAGCTGTGGGAGACAGGTCGGAGCCATAGGCGATCCAGTGTCCCTCCCTGCAAGGGGCATCCCAGGGATTTGCACCGTGAGACTGCTTTGTTGGTTGCATGCTTAGAGTAAGGCAACTGGCAGGAAAGCTGACTTCTATGGGTGGTTCATGAAGAACCTGACAATCAGTTCAGTGAACTGTGTATCTAAGAAAAGCAAATCCAGTCATGGGCACTGAAAAGTGAGGTAGTAGAGACCAGAACTTGACAAAGGAAGAAACCAATGTGAGGCTCACCGTCTCCTGTTTCCATGAGCTCAGCATTGCCGTACTTTGGTGCCGTCCGTGACGTTGTAGAGCCTTGGGGCCTTTCTACTTGGATTGAGTGTTCTGAGGTGTAAGTGGTTACATCAGGAGGTGCAGAGTGATTTTCTGTAAAGAAGCAAATTGCAAGTTTTCTGATTATCATGGTGGAGTTGACATGAAGAACAGGTAAGAACAGGGTCTCAAATATTTAATACCATGCCCTCAAAAGAGGCTACTGCCAAACCTCAGCACAAAGATGACCTTTACAGTGCTTTGTAATGCTCATAATGAACAAAGTTAGGTAAACCCAACCATAGCCATACAATGAGTCACTATGGCATTTCAACTAAAACAATCCTTTCAAGCAGTTAAAGGGAAAATAGATGTTACATGCTTACTCATTTGCAGCAATTTTTCATGGTCTGTCATCATCTAGTCAGGGAAGCACTGAAGCTCTGGAGGCAGAGAGCCTGGCGTTTGAATCCCAGCTCTGCAAACTCCTCAAGATTGTGGGAAATGTCTTACCCATTCTGTTCCTTGGTTTCCTTATCCATCAGACAGGAATGGCAATGGCTAATTCCTCTTAGTTTGGATAGATTACATGATGTATCATATGCAGCATTCTTAGGACATTTCTTGGTAGATGATGAACATTCCAGCACTATTAGCTGTTTTATCATTTGTTTTGACATGAGTAATACAAACAGTTGAACCCCATGTCTACTATTTGATGCATGTCACAGTGATGTGGGCAATAGTCACCAGTGACAAAGTTATGTTCTTAAATGGTAACATGGGAAAAGCACAATTTGTATTTATTAAAAATGGATAATAAGGCAAGTATGAAAATCTTAAGTGAGATTTTCAATGGTATTTTATTTAAGTTCTAATAGTGTATATTGGACCACATCATTAATTTTGGCTCATTTATCCTATAGGATGCTGTGCAGGTCAGCTGCCCTCCTGTAGCTCCACGTGGCAGAAGCATATCACTCTGGGCTGTGGAAGCACTCACATGTGGGGTCACTTGAAAGAGTGAGACATCAACAAAAAGCCTAAGAATGCAGGAAATAAGGCACCAGATAGATTGTGTAGGGTGACTAAGAGTCTGAGCTCAACATAAAGACAGAATCACCCTATGTGGCCTCATATGGAAACATACATGGCAGTGACTCAAAATTTAACCACTCTTCCCATGAGTAACACAAGGCCTAAGTACTGATTTGAGGTTTATACATAACTGCAGCAAGTAGACAGATTTGAAATCATGGAATCTGCTAATTGTGAGGAAGAACCAAATGTAGTAGCGAACTTGTACACTCACTTCTGGCAGCCGAGCATGCCTCAGGAAGAGAATGTCCTCCTGAAGATCAATCTGCATTGCTAGGTAAGTTTCAAGAGTAGCATCAGGGTGACCAAGTATCCTTACATGCCTGGTCCACCTGGGACACTAGGTCCAGACACATGCAGGATTGTGGTGATGGACATGGGTTCAATCTCAGGGGCTACCAGGCTGTCAGTGTGACTTCATCCCAGGCCCCTGCTCACAGCTGTCCCTGGGAACCAGCCATGGGGCAACATGCTCATCTTGTAAGGCTACAGTAGGAGTACAGTAAAGAAAAACACACAAGCACTCAAACACCGCCATGACCAGTACACAGACACTGGTGGAGAGAAGAGAGCCCGAAGCCTGTGTGCTGTGAGAAGTGCAAGCAGTCACTTGCTGGGGTCTAGCCTGGAGATCTCACCCTAAGCATAGACCAGAGACCATAGACCTAAGCACAGACCAGCACCCTAAGCATAGACCATCAGCAGAGAGCTAATATCCCCACTTATCTCCCTGCTACGGGGTGAGTTGTATTCTCACAATACTAATATGCTGAAGCTCCAGCAGCTAGAGCTTCAGAAGGTGACTGTGTTGAGATGAGGTGTTTAAGATGACTGAGTTACAAAGAAGTCATTAGGTTCTAGTTCCACATGACTACTGTCCTCAGAAGAGATTGAGATGCAGACACAGAGGGCAGCCCATGGAAGGACACAGGGAGAAAACGTCCGTCCTCATTTCAAGGAGAGAGGCCTCAGGAGATGCGTTTTGGATTCCCGCCTCCAGGATGGATGATAGTTGTGGCACTTTGATATGACTGCCAAACTCTTAATACAGTGTCTGTTAGGACACAGTTGCTCCCAGAAAAGGACTGTCCATGATTGGGAAGTGGACAGTTCAGACTCTTTAGACACAAAGGTGAGGGGCCAGAGGAAAGGCAGAGTCCCTGAAGCTGTCCCTCTGATATTCCAGATGCTGCAGTCGCCATTTGCATCACTCACAAGTGTGCTTTTGACAAACATTTTATTTTGGGTTTCAAAATGACCTCATCCTTGTACCTAGAAGGAATCATACTAGCAGAAACAAATCAGAAAGAAAAAGACAGAACCAAATCATTTACTAATAGATGGACAAACAAATGAAAGTACACAAGGCGGGGGAGGACCAGCTGGAGTGGTCAAGGAGGGAGGTGGTGGGTGACCCCCAGGGATTAAAATGATGTGAAATATATCTATATATATCTATATCTATATATCTATATATCTATATATCTATATATAGATATAGATATATAAAAATTATAGATCAGTTTGTTATTTCAACTGAGAAAATGAAATAAAGCAATAAAAATGAAAAAAAAAATGACCTCATTTTTCATTCACTCATTGGGGCCTCTTATTTCAGATAAAAAAACAATAGGTGCCAAGGCACAATTTCCAAATGAGCCCCTCAAAGCAAAAGCAGCTCAAATGTGAGTTGCTTGTGTCTCAGTCTCCTTCGGATCTACTTGTGTGTCATCACTAGTGAGAGCCAGTCAGTTCTCGTGTTGGGAGTGAGAGCACTGCAACATTTCCACTTTGAAGTTGAAAAAATAATGATTCCAATACAGCTGGTGATTAAAAAATAGGAATGGTGACAGCTGGGTGACTTCAAAGTGCTTTCCAAATTTATGTATGGCCCCTCCCCCATCCTACTTGTCCATATGGCATCCCTGCAAGATCATAAACCCAGCAGCCTGCTCCTGTTAGGAAGCCAGAGAAAGTTCTGCCGCTGGAGTGATGCACTGTACCCTATTTTTGATAGAAATCAGGACTCCAAGTACTTCACAAGATACTTCTCTTCTGAGGAGTATTTAAAGACTTCTCCGTAATAGATGCTCAAGAAATAATTGTTGAAGAGGAAGATGTGAGTCAAGTGGAAAGTGGAGGTGCAAAGGTCCAAAAATTCATCAGCTCCAAGCAGAAGCTCCAATCAGGAAAGGCACCCTGATGACCAATAATTCTCAGCAAAAAAAAAAAAGGGGGGTATATCTTCTGATCAAGATAGTCCACTGCTCATTAAATTGGTTTCCTAGTACTTCTAAAAACTAAGAAAAAGGTGGTCATCCTTCCAGCCATCTTCAAGTGTCAACCATCCAGAGTCACTGAGACACCTTTACAGCTGTTGCCCCCTGGGGTAAGTGCTTGTCTTCTTTACCCCAAATCATTTTTTGTCAGCAGCTGTCATGGGTTCCTCAGGAAATCTGGAATCAGGATGGTTATACGAGGAAGCAGGAGGATGTGTATTCTAGCATCTTTCAGTACAGTATCTGCAATATTTCTCAGGACCATCTCACGCCCTTGAATCTCCCCTCCCATGTTTAGATTTTAGTTTATTACTCCTGCCAACACTATCCATCATGTTTGGACAGATGTTCCAGGTCCTGACCATGTCAGGACACTGCTGGGCTCTCTGCTTCCTTGACCCAAAGCTTTCATAATCACCTGCTCAAACAGAGGTCCACTTGGGAGCTGCTCAGATGCTGAACTTGCCTTCCAGCCTCCTACATCATTTGCACTCAGCAAATATTTGCTGAGTAGTTCAAGGAACAAATAAATTCAAAAACACCTGACAACTAAGGTAAAAGTCTCTGGTTCCAGCAGCAGCTGAAAGGAAGCCACTTTAATTCTATTTATGATGAGAATTCCCAGGAGTTGCTCATGGCTGGCCCCACTTTTAATCATCTTAATTATTTTACAGTTCCCAAGTAAATTCCAAATGAAGAGAAGAAAAAGAGAAAACCTGATTTTTATAGGTAGAAAGCACCTCTCAGGAAAGCTGTAAACAGTGGTTCAGTGACAAAAAAGATGGCAGTACAAGTGAGAACTGAGCTTCCTACATGAATAATCATCCAGGGACAGAGAAATACACTCAGTTTACCTGTGGGCTATTGCAGAGGAATCTTTCCTGTGTGTAATACTGATAATGGAGATTCATAGTTGCTTTTCAAAGTTTCAGGCAAATCATCTACAGACTCCGTTAAGAGATGGTTAGAAATGTTTTGGTGGCTCCTTATCCAAACATTGCTCTCAGCCACAATTCTGAGAGTCAGGGTTGATGTTTGGAGATGGTACCACTTCTCAGGTTTGGCACTGTCTCCCTCCTATGGTGTGCCCTAAAAATTCCATAAAATGTGGTAGAACTGTCAGACAAATCTTAAGTACTTTCTATTTTCAGCAAAGGAATCTTTAACTTTGGATAATCACTTCTTGATTTTTATATGCATGATGAAAAGCTCTAATTATCATGAATCCCACAGAGACTACAGAGTCTGCGGGATGGTGACAAGGATGCTGACATCTTTGTTGTTGATGCAAAGTTTAATTGTGCTCCTGTACCGAGGAGAGCACTGTCTGTAGGAGTAGGGCCAGGCTGGAACAGACACAGGGGAGGATGTGAGTGGAGTCCCTGCACTCTGCAGCTGGGTGCTCAGGGTGGTCCATCAACTCTCCTAAGCCCTGGTCTTCTCCTAAGCCCCGGTGCAGAACAAAAAAACTGTCCCTTGCTGGGGCTGAGGGAGCAGGGACCCGACCTGCCAACGCCTGCACTGACCACCACCAACAGGTGCTGCTCTCAGGCCCCAGGTTCTCTCTGCTGTATCTCCCAAGTTTGGGCTCCTTCCCTCTCTGGCACCCTGAGAAATAATCTGTGAACGCGTGTATGTAAAGGTGTAAACGACTGTTACGACACTGAGTAAAATGCATTTAAACATGGGGAGGGGGGACTAGAGAGGCTAAATAGATGCATTTCTTTTGCATTTATTAAGATGTGAGTAAGCAGGCCAATGAGGCTTTCCCACAGAACTGAGTATCTGCAGAAGGGTGAGGGGACTTCTACATCCCAAAATTATTACTTTGATTTGAAGTATGAAATCAGTTTTGAGGATGAAAAAGCCAAAGTGTCTTCTGGGAGAGATAGGAGCAGACCTGGAGTTTAATCACATTGCCAGGGTTATAAG
The DNA here is from genome assembly GCA_004024945.1 of Uropsilus gracilis. Taxonomy (NCBI): domain Eukaryota; kingdom Metazoa; phylum Chordata; class Mammalia; order Eulipotyphla; family Talpidae; genus Uropsilus; species Uropsilus gracilis. Next base: position 34,885 of record PVHY01004370.1, on the reverse strand, counting down.
GTACAGGCCTGGGCACGGAAGGAAGGGACATGAGCAGCCAAAGGGGTCAGTTCAGACAGCAGAGAGGTGCCTGGGTGCAAGTTCTGAGAGGCAGAAGACCTATCAAACACACAGGGAGGTTGAATACCCTGAAAGTTTACAGTCGGAGTCTGTGTGAGACAAAGATGGGGAGGGTTGAGGTGTAGAACTAGAGCCAGGGGAGGAGGGCCCAGCAGATGAGCCAATCTCGGGATACAGGGCGAAGCCCTGGGTGGGAAATGCAACTTGCGAGTCATAAAAAGCAGGCAGCCGTTAAAACTGTGGGAGTAGATGAAGCTGGTGTGAATGTGAAGAGACTGTAGGCAGATTTGTGGTGACGTTCACACAGTTTCAATGAGTACATTTCTGTAGATCTGTTTCATTACCAACTACACATGATGATGCAGGATTAGGTGCCAGCATTAGGACTTAACTAAAAATTCCCAGTCTTATCAGCTGATGCGAGGCCCATCTCTTAAGCCAAGGTTTCTTTTAGTACTGATTTAACCGTGCAAGAAATAAATAACTGATATAAAAATCCAATTCTGCCTGTTCTTATCTAATGAAAAATCATTTTATTTTTCAACTCTCCTTTTCAATTGCATGACTTAAAACTCTAAAACGTGGGGCTGGTCGACTAACTATGGATTATACTGTGGTCTGCTATTTTATAAATAAGTTTTTATTGGTACACAACCATGTCACTTAGATGTATGCACATCTAAGGTTGCTTTTGTACTAGACAACAGAGCTAAACAGTTGCACCAGAGACCAAAAATAGCCTGAAATATGCACTTTGTATACATATTCTCCTTTACAGGAGAACTTGCTGGCCTTCTGTAGAATTAAGAAATTCTGGCTGCAAGGACACCCAGCCAGGAGGAGGGCAACACTGGGAGATCCTGGCCCCAATGTCAGACTTTGCCAACATCACCATCCTTGATGAGTATTTGATGTATTAAGATTACTTGTAAATGTGTTTAAAGTATCAATGGAGAGATTATGAAAGAATTATCTGATGCTTTGGATGATTACATCTAGAGTAACATAATCTATCACAATAGCTATTCAAGTCCTCTAAATAAATTCCCTAGAAACTGGATTCTAGACTCATGTGCAACTGCCTGGCTGCAGAGGAATTGTACAACACTTAAGTGACACATTTGACTGCCTTGTGACTTCCCAATTTCTTAGCAGGATGATGTTAGAAATTTGACAAGCGATTGCTTGCTTACATAAAGAGTACACACCAAAAGTGGTGTGTCAACGAAATCTCAAACACTCCAAGAATGACAATTACTTCTATGAACATCTGGTTAATGAAAATGCACCCCAACACACATTGATGGAATCCGTATGTGATGATGTGGATTGACAAATGGTAGCAACCTTATCAATATTTTTGTAGCTACAAAATGAGAGACTATCTCTTGCAGGAGTCTCTTTAATTTTCTCAATATACAAAATTTTGTTCCAGATGTACAAATAATGTTATCTATTCTGTTTTGTCCTTATTTCTTAGTCTAGAAATGTATTAGTAGCTTCTCTTCAATTTGCTTATTTCCAATTCCTATAATATTTTACTAGTAATGCTTTCTTACAGTAACTTCTAAAGTTTAAAAACATCACACTATCAACTCTGAGTTATGTTCCTAACTTCTGATAAAGTAATTCAGAAATACTCTTTCTTTTTTATTTGCCTTAAAATGTTAAGTACACAGAGATTCCCTTTGAAAATTTGTGTTATTGAGATATAATTAACATGTAACCTTGTGTAAGTTTAAGGTATACAATGTGCTGGTTTGATATATTTATATATTGTGATAAGATTGCTAGTGTGGTATTACAGAAAACTCCTCCACCCATCAAATAAACATCATTTCTTCCTTGTAGTGAGAACAAATAATAGCTAATTTCTCAGCAATAAATGTTTTCTGATAACTCCCAGGAAACATTCTAGATAACACTTGGAGGGTCTTTGAAAAAGTGATGTCTCACCCATCCAATCTGAGAAGAAAAGAGGCACGAAAATGAGGAGGGGAATTTCTCATCTTCTTGCCTTGTAAAATGTGCACCCAGTCTTTAACCTCAGAATGGGGAACTGGAAGATCACTTCCAGTGTCTTAAGTGTGAAAATAACAGCATCCCATGCAGACAAGACAGCAAGCACAAAGCACAGAAAAAGCAACTGCCAACTGTAAGGTATGGTGTTACATACTGAGCTGACCTCTCTGTGGGGATGTGTGTGAGGCACCCTCCTTCAGCTGCCATGATGAGCACCCACATCACTTAGAATTTTGCTTCAACAATGACACAGTACTACAGTCACTTGGTGCAAGATGGACTCTTCAAGGCCTTGAGGGGCTTTCCTCTCCCATGGACAAAAGAAGTTTCTGTAGGTTCTACTCAAATATCTTTCCCATGGGATTAGCAACACAAACTGGTGGTTTACTTTACCCTAAATTTCTTAAAACACACACTCACACTATTTTCTTTTTCATAGGCTTTTGATGATCTTAACAAAAAGGTCAAATACTGCCATTTCTGACTTTTAACCTCTCTTGCTTTGCTACAGAATAAAGCAGTTTCAGTCCCCCCTTTTCACCAAGGTTTCATTATTTTGCCACTGATTTCTTTAAAAAATTTTCCCACAACTCCCAGATATTCTAGGAACTTATCTTTTTGCCAAATTAGAAATTACTGAAATGTCACACTCTCAAAAGCTTTATTTAGGTTACATTGAGACGATGTACATGAGTAATGCAACCTTTTATAGTCTGGATAAATTTATTTCTCCATGCTATAATTTCCTCCAATATTCTAAGTGTAAAATCACAAAAGGAGGTCCAAATGCAATGTTTAATTTGTTTCACATTATGTTTCTCCTGGGAAGTTTCTAAGACTTCCTTAAAAGTGAACTATACAACTTGCAAGGCTGGGAAGTATAGAGTGGTAGGACTTCCACGTTCAGCCTGTCCCATTGTGGTGCCAGATGTACTTTGCTGACAGAACCTTGGCCATAACATATACAAGAAGCAGTTTTATTATCTAAAAATAATTGTTGGTCACATATAATGGTTTAATTTTTAACTTACTGTGATTTCAAATAGAGGTTATCAGTACACAAATACCAAAGCATACATCACTACAAATGTACTGAACTGAAATTTAATGACACTAGCATATGAGTGTTAGTTTAAACAATTTTGCAGAATTTTCCTATTTTCTCCTTTTACTTACACTGGACAGAGCTCTCCTAACCCAGATCTCCTAACAGAGGGCCATGACACTTCTGATACTAAAAAAAGCTGATGCTTTTAACTTCATAAGAGTGAGTGCTGTTGGACTATGTTCCTGAGATTCAGCTCGACACTCCTTTGATTATCAAGAAGTTAAAAATTAAAAATGAACATTTGGGGAGTCCAAGGTGTTCGCAGAGTGTTTAATTGATTCATTACACTTATGTTTTCTACATTTTGTTTTTTTCGGATATGAAGACTGATGTGGCAAGGAGGCTGTGTGCCTGTCTTGTGCCTGGTTGCCACCTCAGTACAGTGAGGAGGTGCTCAGTCCCCATCCACATTCCACACGGCTACTTGAATGACTAAAGGTAGATCAGAAGCGATCTGGAGGGTGTTTCCTGTATCCCTTTCCTGGCATGAATGGCAGGGTCAAGAGGAGAAAGAAAAATGTCAACTTATTCACCTATATTCATACAGCCACAATGGTCACACTTTTTCTTTAGAAATTCTTACTTAGTCTCCTTTTTTACTTATTTGCAAACATCTCAGGTAATGCTTTCTAACTTGATGCTTTTTTCAAACATGAAGACTCCTGCTTATTACAGAACCTACATACCAATAACATGAACTGCTCAACAAATCTAAATGTCCATGGTAGAGAATAAAAAAAAATAGTGACTAAAGTTCTGCAAATTCCTTAAGATGATTCCCAAAATAATGACAAACCACTTAAAAAACTCCTGTCTTGTCAGTAGTATTAATAGCTCACGGAGGAGCATATTTTAGCATGAGAAGAAATCAAGCAAACAATTATGGTTTCAAGTTTCCCTAAAGATCAAGAATACATCCTTGATGAAAACTCTTGAAATCTTAGCTGCAGGAAACATCTGGAATGGTGAGAAATAGGAAAACCTCACATTCCAGAGAACAAGCACTCACCTATGTGCGTCTGAGCCATGACGTCGGCCAGCCTGTGGGCGGCGCCGCTGCCCCCACTCTGGGTGGAGGAGGAGGAGGTGGTGGAGGTCGTGGAACCATGGATGGCCTGGCTGATCCAGTGCTCCATGTTGATGCTGCCCTGGCTGGAGGTGGGGGTCCCTTGGGAGTCACCCTGCACCGAACCTTCGTCTTCTGAACCAGAGGAGGTATCTGCGTGGGGGGAGAGGGAACCACTCACTGTGCATCACAGCCAAGCTGCACAGCCAGCTCATGTCTCTCCAAGGAGCCCCTACTCACCACACTGACCCTCCAACAAGTACTGTTTTGAACACCCTTGAAAAGGTATACCTCTGCTTTGATAATGATTTCTGTTTTTTTGCATGATGAATTTTTCATTCAAAGTGCCTTGAATAACTATACCACAAAACCTTTACTTTGATGTTACAATTTTGGACTAAGACATACTCACCTTTTTCCTTCACACAACAGCTTGTGAGGAATGAAAATGTTTGTGTGCCTATGCCCTCTGAGAAGGCCAAGGGCAGCATTTTCTAAGAAATGCTAAAATGTGCTTCAAATTGTGATTGTCTGTAGCCCTTATATATTCTTTAGGTGCTTCTTTGAGCCATAATTTATTTTTAAGTTCAGTGTGAATGCAATATAAACAAGGACTTCCCCAAAGGTTGAGATATCAATCCTTGATGAAAATGGTGCAGAAAGAAAGCACCATGATGAGACCCCCCACCTATCATGACCCCCCCACCCCAACTCTTCTCCACCAACCACACACTGTCAACACTAGGCACGTCTTTTCCCATGAGGAAGATAATCATGCCATTGATGACCAAACTAAATGTATGTGCTTTTTCATTACTCATGTCTTTTACATTTTGGGGGTTGGGGAAGTAGAGGCAAGTTTATTTAAGAAAGGGGAATTGAAAGATTAGAAATAAAGGAGCCTGAACAGGAGGACAATCAGAGTTGGCTAGGCCCACGAGAGGGTAGAGAGACTACTACGACTCATGTCTTAAATGATTTTCATTATTCAGGTGATTTACTTTTTGGTGAAAATGTTTATATATCTTGGGTACATGCTTCAGGAAAAGCATGTACATTTTTTACTGGAAATATATGTCATTTACTGGAAATATATTCCATTTACTGGAAATATATGTCATTTAATAACATTTCAATAATCCAAGGATGAATTACAGATGGACTTGCTATTTAAATTCCAGTATAAGAATGACATTAGGGTCCTGCCTATAGGTGAGCAGTTAGATGAGATGCCAGGAAGGGAAAAAAACTGTGAGAGCCTGGAACATTTTTGGTTTTTTTTTGAGACTAGTTCTTGCTATTTTTGCCCGTGGAACCACAGACTCAATCAATTCCCAGCCTCAGCTTCCCAGGTAGCTGGGATTACAGGCACACGCCACCATGCCCAGTTATTTTTTTGGGACTAGGTCTCACTACGTGCCCCCAGCGGGACTCAAACTGTGATCCCTGGACCTGGCCGTGGCTTCCTAGGCTGCCACCTACAGGCATGTGCCACCATGCCTGGCCAGGAACATTTAATGAGAATGAAAGTAATGACAGTCTTGAATCAAGGCATGAGGTCTTATAAGAAACATACCAGTGGCTGGAAAAAATACTTACATTATAATTTTATTATCATGGTGAATGGCCCAAGTCTTCTGGAAAGTTTTTTAAGTTTGTTAGAAATTTGCTACAAAAGCAGCAATAATACTAGGAATCTACCCAATTGTTTGTCCCTGCCCCACCTTTTAAAAGAACTTATATCTACACATTGTATGTAAATGGACTTAAGACTGTAACTTTTTTATTGTGGTAAAATACACACAATATAAAATTTCCCATTTTTTATACTTTGCAATGACATTTATACTTCTGAAGTTTTGGCCTCACTGTGTATGCTACAATGACATTTCTAAAATGCAAAACATGTGAAAAGGCACATACACTGTTAGGAGTCACCTGTGGGAAAGAAGAAATGAGATAGAAGAGATTGATAACTATCTGTGAGGCTAGCCCGCAGATCCTGGGAAGCATGTCCAGGTCCAACTTTAATGAATTTATGAAGCCCCTTACATACCCTGGTAGAGAAATGATCACAAGGAGCTAATGAGGAAGTAGTAACCTGATTTCCAAGCATACGTGACATACAGCAGGGGCACAGGTGATAATAGGAGAATTTACCTGCGGTGTTAACAGTCATTACTGATAGGTCATATGTCTCTTGGGACATTCCAAAGAGGTTAGGAAGCTGTGTCATGGGTGAGAGACCTGCCGTTGACAACCCTCTAGTGTTCCAGAGAGGGTGAGACAGATAAAAAAGGTTTTCCTTCCTTTTATCTGGGGCATATCTCTCAACCTGTTCCCATGCCCCACAATACACAAATAATCACATGTTTCTTTCATTTTTAAACTTAACTTGGTCCAGAATAGAGTCCTCCTTGAGTATTCCAAAAATTTGGCCAAAGATGCTTTAAGTAGGTTTGTTATTCTGCATGAACTTGGTATATCAAAATGATTTTTTCACTACAACTTAATAGGATCAAGTATACTAATAATGATTTTTAAAGTAGTTCCTCATCATGTTTGTGGCTCATTATAAATAAGGAAAGAGATCAGGAAGCAAATAAGCAAATGACTTCCTCTCTTACTAGAAAATCATATTCTTGATGTGAAGAAGTTTAGCTGAATATTTGCAAATAACCCCCCCCCACACACACACAACCTAAATATACACTATTTAAGCTTTATCTTATAAAATTCAGGACATTCACTTTTAAAGGACTGTTCCATGTACATCTGACCTTTTTCCCCCACCCACCCAAGTTGAAGTGTGCCATTCCCCTCAGCACTTCCAAACTCAGGACGAAACTTCAAAAATACTTCAAAAAGTGTTGTATATATTCTTATTGCACCTGAAGTTTATCCTGTAAACAAAAACAGTGGCCTTTAAGACTACTAGAGATGGTGTGGAATGTAAACTAGTTCTGCAGAGAAGACAGCAGCTGCAACAACAGAATTGTGTTGGCACCAAAGTCGTAGGAAAAAAATCAAGACAATTAGACTCAGTCCTTCCAGTTCTAATTGATATTGGATAATTTAACCTTGTGCTTCACTTTGGGTTGAAGATTGTGAGATGCTGATTATAATTACTTGGCCAGAAAGAAGTAGAAAAATAGTTATATAAAACTGAAGATTAAATAAAAGCAGTATTAAATATCAGAAACAGGATCAGATATCAACTTCTCGATCAACATTTGGATCAGGGATTGCAAGACAATGGACTAAATGGATTTTCTGTATTTGTAAATAAAGTTTTATTGGCACTCAGCCAAGTTCATTCACTGACATCTCCCAGTGACAATTTTTACATAAGGGCAGAAAGTAGCTGTCACACATACCTCACAGTCCACAGAAGTCAGACTAACCTAACATCTGCACTTTATAGAAAAAGTCTGGTGGTCCTGAATTTAGGTAACTGCCTAAATTAAATTCTCAATTATTTGAGCATAACATTACAACATATTTACATTTCAAATATTTGAGAATATGTATATACCTAAGACTAAGCAGAAGGAAAGTCCAACTTCAGTTAGAACTCTGGAGAGACAAATCCTTTCGTTAGATGAAGAATTCCATGAAAATAAAGTTTATACTTTTAAAAATCTATCATATTTTTACATCTTGATGAAAAGTTGAAAATACATATTTATGCAGATATATATGCAAATATTTACTTTCATCCCATGATGAATTTATAGACAGTTTCTGGACTTCTGGCTCACAAAAGCTGAATGAAAGCACTGTTATTTGGAAAGCTGCAAAGACTGCAAGAGCTGGACTAGCTGTGAATTAACTCTGAGGGATGTGCATTGCTTTAGGAAGTAGAAAGTGGGCCTGCTGCTCACCTGGGGGTGTGTAGGCATCCATCGAGGTCTGTACAACCAAGGACCTGCGTTTGGAAGGCATGGGCACTGCCATCTTCCTCTCTTTGTGTTTAGCAAGCGCTGCCTGAACAGCTTCTGTGTGGACATCTGAAACAAGAGGCAGTTCAATCACACCATTGTTCAAGGATATCCCAAAGGCTATGCCTTTTCTCCCTTCTCGCTGGTTCTGTGAAAGTGTTTATCTTCCTACAGCAACTGTCACAAATGGCAAGGGAAGGGAAAAACAGAAGTTTAAACCTACTGGTTTAAAAACTCTAGTAAAAAGACATTCATTACAGACCTTTAATTACTTATTACCCAAGAATCTGTACAGTCAAATACTGGCTATCAATTGCCATATGACTTTTCTAATGGTAAGTGGACCTTGATCTTCTGGTATTTCTGTCACATTTTCAAGACTCCAAATTTGTTTCAATATTCTGTTAATTCTGTTAAGGGAGGTAGAGATACCTTACAGTTCAGTAGTGATGGTATTAACCTATGCCACACACTGTGTAAGTATTTTGAGTGTGTTAACTCATCAGTATTTTGAGTGTGTTAACATACATCATCAGTAAGTATTCCACAAATACTTACTGAATGCTCACCTTCTAAGATAGTGTCTCAAGGGTTGGCCACACAATATAAAAACAGACCAGATATTCTCTCATGTAGTTTACTTATTAATGAGTTAGAGACATGTGCAATACAAATGGGGCACAGAATTAAAACAGGATAAATGGGCTGAGTGGCTACCAAGTGTATTGACTGTGAAGTAAGGGAAAGGCTCTCAAAGTATAATCTGAACAATTAGAACGAACCACAGTTCTGTCTAGGTAAGATTCTCTACAGCACAAAAGTAATAGCTCAAAGGCTCTAACCTGTGAAAAAGGAAGGTGCAGGAAAAATGAACACAATGTGGGGAGGGGGGTCTCACCAGGTGAGGGTTTTACAAGTGAATAGGAACATCTGAGAGAGAAGCATGGGGAACAATAAGCAGGGTGCCAGGACCTGACATCCGTGATCACTCCAGCTATAAGTAATACAGTCCAGACCAGACACGCATATGCTCACAGTCCCTCTGTGGCTCAAGTAGGGGGGAACTCTTACTGTTCTTGTTTAATATTTATTTTTTATTTTAAATAATTTATTTATATATGCATATATTTCATATCATTGCAATCCCCGGGGGCTCACCCAACACCTCCCCTCCCTGGCTGCTCCAGCTGATTCCCCTCCCCCAGTTGTGTATTTTCATTTGGTTGTCTATATATTAGTGAAACCATTTGGTTTCTGTCTTTTTCTTTTTGACTTGTTTCTGCTAATATGATTTCTTCTAAGTCTATCCATGTCACCATAAAATCATCCAATTTGTCATTTTTAATTGATGAGTAATATGCCATGTGTATAGATAGTACATCTTTTTCTTCCATTCGTCTGTTTTGGAACATTTGGGTTGTTTCCATGTCCTTGCAATTATAAAAAGTGCTGCTATTTATACATCCGAGCACAGGTGCCCCTTTTATGGTGCTCTCGCCATCCCCCACAGGGTCCACATTACACATTTAATAATATACACACAACGGACCTGTAGGGACATTACCCAACATTAGCGACAATAGTGAACCAATAGAAGAGTGTCATCTCTGAGGCAGCTCCTTTTGTTCCTAATGGTGAAGCAGTTGAGGCCATAGCCCAAGAGCCATACTGCCAAGCTAAAACCCCACTTCCCCTGCGTACCCCTGGGCATGCTACTTAGCCCATTCATGACTGTTTCCAGTCTACGTATAAAATGAGAATGAGAACACAGCTCCTGGAGTGACCAGGAGGATGGTATGTGTTCATCACAAAGGCCATGGGGCAGGCAAGGTCTATCATGGGTCACGCGGACACTTGCTCCTTACTGTCAGGTCTTATTGGATCCTGCTCATGGTGAATGTAACCTCCGAACCTGAGAGAAAAGACAAAGAAGAGAAGCCAAAACTGTAGCTGAGGCAGAATGGGGATGAGCCTTCTCATGTTCCAACTGTCATCACGGCCATCCCCATCCTCTCAATCAGGCCATCCATGCTCAGTCCCATGAGGAGCCTCTGGTAGTTGTAATGTTTTATTCACTAGTGAAAGAGGCACAAGGGAGAAGAGGTGGGGGCACGATGCACAGATGGAGAGGACAGAGCGGCAGCAAGGAATGAAAAGGAGCCAGAGGGGAAATGGCAGAAGTACATGTCCCAGGACCACTGGAAGGGGCAATAGAGCCATGGCCAGTCCCGTAGCTTTCACCTCCTTGCTGCTTCAGTCCCAGTCTCCCCCTTAGTTTCCAGGAAAATTCATCCTTATAGGAATTGGGATGTGGAAGTGGAAAGGGCATGCTTAGCAGGGGCCTGGTCTGGCAACTGTGCTCACTCAACAGGAATTAATTGAGCTCCTATTAAGCACCTCTCATGGAATTCATGATCTGTTTGGGGATGCAGACAGACCAGCAACCCAAGAACAGGATGTGACAAATCCCAAGGATGGGAGCGTGTGAGTACAGATATGGGCATCTAGCCCGGTCAGCTTGGGGCAGGCTAACTGGAGGGGCTTCAATAAGGAGTGCCTGATAGGCGACGTGGGCAAGCTGTGTATACTCCAAACCCATATGATCATCAAGGGACTGGAACAGGGTTTCATCTGTACAGCAACTCACCTCATTCATTTCTCAAATTCTGTCATGACCCTTAACCTCCCTCGTAGCCATGTCAGGCCAGCCCATAGCAGACATGAGGTTGAACCTTGAGCAGAAACTTCACTGTCTCAGCTTTCCCCTTCTATTTTTGTACTGGTGTAGCTGCACAGACAACCTCTGACAGGCTCCAGTTTGGTCTTTGGCCTTTCAAACTGTTTCCAATGAAGATGATTAATGTCTCCATTCACCACCAAATGAACCTGGATCAGATGCCATGCCAGGCATGATCTAGGCATAAATTATACTATCTTTAGTTTCTTTACCACCAACAGCTCACCCCCTGCTTAACTAACAACTTTTAATGAATGCTTTTGTCCTTAACGAATGATAGGGAGGATAAAATTTATAGCAGCAATAAACTAGGTGCACAGGAAACACACCAAAAGGTAATTAGCAAAACAATAGCCAATCACTTTGCTGACTAAGAGGAGGTAGTCAGACGCAAATCCTGTGATAAAGAGATTACATGAGTAACGTAAAAGCATTTAGAACAGTACATGGTACTAAGCCAGTGCTCAACCAAGCACTGGCTGCTGTTGAGATTATGATTGTGTTTGGAGGCCATAGTTAAACACCAATGTGCTAGTTGACATTGTTCTGTAGTCTCCAGAATTTTAAATCCATGGAATTATACAAGATGAGTCCTTGGAGTCTGGTTTCTTTAAATTAGCAAACTTTCAATTTCTATGATGCATCTGCAAAGTAGTTCCTTTTTCTCTATTGATATTGCCTGCATTCTGCACTTGGCTCTTCCACATAGATCCTATGAGCAACTTAAGTCCCTGAGAAGGCCCTGGGGGATTTTATTAAAATTGAATATAGATTAGGAGAGCTTACATCTCTACAAGGAACATGATTTTCTGTCCACTATATAGCATATCCACTTATTTTGGTCTTCTTTAATGTCATTCATATAAAATTTTATAGTTTCACCATAAAGTCTCACATATCTTGTTAAATTTGCTTTAGGTTCCTTATGAAGTTTTTGTTGCTACTGTACATAGAGCTTTTCTTTTTATAATTGTTGCTAGCGTATAGAAATAATATTAAATTGTTCAATTACATTAAGGCATTATGCTAAACCTTCATTATTTCTAATAATATGCAGAGTTGTTGTGGATGTCTTATAATTCCCCTTTTTCATCTGGTCTTTGTCTCTTATTGATACATGCTCCTGTCTTAGAATAAATTGGGAAGATATATTTTCTCTCTTTCCATTTTCTGAAAAAGCATGGAATCCGATATTTCTTCAAAATTGAGTAAATATAAAATTAAAATATAAAAGTCTGAGCCTGATATATTCTTTGTGGATAGGTTTTTAGGTATTGTTTCCATTTATTTAACAGCTATAGGATTATCAAGGCTTCTAATTTTTGTTTTAAAACTAGAAATTTGGTGATTCCATTATTATTTCCTATTATTCCTGAGAACTAGTATTTATCTTAATATCCCTTTAAAGTTAGAAAAAAGACTTATTTCTCATTTGTTTCTTTCCTAACATTATCCCTTCTTCAAGCAGTCTCTGACTTACCCACTTTCAGTCTGTGGTGATCTGATTTTCTTTTTCTGTGAAGTACTTTTTTATTTCTAGCATTGCCTTTGGATTCTTTCTTAGAGTTTCCATCTCCTCCTTACATTACCTGTGTGAGGAGTGTGATGACACCCACGCTTTACTACACGCTGGGGTGGAAACCACACCAATATCCTCTACTCCATTTAATTCTCTTTCTTATTTTCTCAAGTCTCCTTTCTGTGAACTTACTCAATTTTACGTTTCCAGCATCTTCAGTTAAATCCGTTTTCTTCAATTTCTACAAATTCTTCCTACCCAATATAAATATTTTAGGCTATCCATTTTGTCTCATAAATTTTGATGAATCATTTTTTCACCTGAAATACAATTGCCCCTTAACAAGTCTCTGCTTTCGTCAGGAATCATACTAATGCAACCAATCTATCCCATACATATGTGTATGTATTTCTGCCCCATTGATATTTCTGAAAATGAAAATATGTCATTTCCTGTTTAAATGACTAAGCACAGATATTAGGATTGCATTTATTTTTACCACTTTTGGATAACCTGGCCTTTAAAATGTTCTCAAACTTCTCCTTCCTATCTCCTACTAAATCTGGCTCTGTAACACTGTGAGACACTATGAGAAAGCACTGTGAGACTAAACATTCTCTTGCAGTGTGATTTTCCATATCTGTACTGACCATTCCAGAAGCCACTTGCCTTAAAATGGTGCTAGTGAAGCAGGAGGACATAATTTTAAATTAAATTAAATTTTAATTAATTTAAAAATTAAAAGGTCCCATGTGAATTTCAGCTGCCATGTAGGACAGTACAGCATACAGATGGAGCCTGGCGTTCACAGGAAAGGCTTATGTAGTTCATGATGCAGTCTAATATAGTGAATTCTTATGTCATCATAGTATACCTTAATAAAATTGCTATTTCCTATGACAAACATGAAAAAATGAGCTGTTCAGAGAGGAAAGAGGTCATAGACTTAGGAGCCACATTAAAATCAGTAAATTCAAGCTAACTAGAGAAACACAAACTCTCTCAATTTAGAAAACTAACTGTGAGTAGCAAGGAGGAACTTACTTCAGGGTAAATATACTCTCTGGATGTAAACAGTCCATATTTTTGATCTACAGTACATAGCAGAGTGCTCAGGACACAAAATTATTTGCACATAGGTTAAATGAATGAAAATTAGGATAGAAATCTTTATTCCCAGAAACTAAACATTGCTATGAATCAGCTATTAAACTATCATCAGAAAAGAACCAACATCAGGGATGGGCTCAAACGTGGATGTTTCTAGTTAATATTCTCTCACAACATTAAAAAAAATGAATTGTGTTTATGAAAACCTAAAAGGAATGGTTCTCAAACTCACTGAACTGGAGAATGCTTTAAACTCTAAACATCATTGAAAACCTTTAAAAGCTTTTGCTCATAGGGTTAAATACTTTGATACTTATTATATTTACTGTGTTAGAAAGTAACCTGGAAGATATTTCAAATACAAGAATTTATAGTTAAAACATTCAACTGGTTGCCAGACAATAACATCAGCAGTTGGGCAGCCTCTGGAAACATCCACTGTCCAAAGTGGATGTAAAACAAGAGCTGGAGAAAAAGGAACACTCTTACACTGCTGGTGGGAGTGCATACTGATCCAGTCACTATGAAAAGCTGTGGTAGGACCCTCAAATAATTGAAAGTGGAACTACCATTCGAGCCAGCAATCCCACTACTAGGAATCTACCCAAACGACACAAAACAGTCATTCATAAGGATATGTGTATTCACATGTTTATTGCAGCACTATTTACAACTGCCAAGATATGGAAACAACCCAAATGCCCCCCAAACCGATGAATGAAAAAGATGTGGTATATTTACACAATGAAATATTATGCATCAATCAAAGAAGACAAACAAGTCATTTGCAGCAACATAGATGGAGCTAGAAGGAATCATGTTAAAGGAAATAGGCCAGAAAGAAAAAGAGAAATAATAGGATGGTCTCACTTATTTGAGGGATTTAGGGAGAACAAACTAACAAACAGAGAAGAAAATTTAAAACTGCCAACATAACTGAAGTATAAATCAAGGGAGGGGAAGGAGAGTAAAAGCGGGGGATGGGGAGGGCACAGGAGATAAAGAAGGTGTACAGGTGATAAGGTGACGGGAGAATATTGAGGTAAACAACAATGTAATATATATATATATGTGTGTGTGTGTGTGTGTGTGTGTATGTGTGTGTGTGTGTGTGTATATATATGTGCAATCAAAAGAAAATTTGAGCCCCCTTCCAAGAAAAGAATAAACGCATAATAAAGGGTAAAAAAAAAAAAAAGAGTTGAACAATGTTTGAGTGCTACTCTGAACACTGCCCAGCCTCAAGACATCCTGGAGGGAGAGGGATGTCCACCACATTCCATCTGCAGCTCAAGCATTGAACATGGAGCTCCCTGATCCTGCTCCTGGCTCCTGCCTGTGAGACATGTAAAACAGGAGGAGTGATTGTTTCTAAAACTGTCTGGAAGCTCACAAGAATACAAAACACTTTGAAACATACTATGAAATCATACGCTACATGTTAGTTTTATATTCTTTCTTGTCAAAGTGGCTCTTGATTGACACAGAAACAACATAAATCTCAAGATTTTATTTGGGGGGGAAGGATACTAAAAATAGTTAGAACTTTTTGAAACGCTGATTTAAACTTTATTAAGTTGAAGAAACAAAGTACCAAATACAGAGTTTGACATTTTCTAGGTACTCAGCAAATGCCTGTTTTTTCATGCAATTTCTAAATCAAATTTAAGGTTCCAAGGAGAGTTACATAAAAGGAAGACAGATGAATGCTATTATAAAAATTCCAGTAAGAGCTCATTACAGCACAAGGCCATGGGTTCAGAAATGAAATGGAAAAATAAAGCCAGGAGAGATTAAATTTGAGGCTATATGGTCGACTAGATTGATTGTTAATTAGGTCAATTATCTAAGAGATAATAGAATTACTTCTAAGCTGATATAATTTGGTCATTGAAGCAACCAAAGTAACTCTACTGCAAGTTAAGTGGTCACAGAATTTTAGAAAGCAAAATCTCCTGAGTATCACACAACTTTCTTTCAAGAGAAAATCTGAAACATTTTTACTGGCTACAGATGAAAATAAACTCCCAAGCTTTCATGCCACATTTCAAAAACAGCATGTGGGCTCATAATCTAAGAGAAAGCAGCTTACAGTCTATCAATGAAATATTTAAATTAAGTAAATGCATGACTAGATTATTTTAATAGCAGACAATATCTGAGAATAAGGTGGTATGGCAAACTACCACACAATCCCTAATCATTATTAAGATACTATTAGGACACACAGGACCTCAACAGTTTTTCTATAGGGTAACTGACAATATGTTGGGGAGGGGGCACCCAGTTTTGATTACAGAAAATGAGATCCTGAAGATGATTTCACATGCATATGAAAGGTACCTAGATATGCTTGCTTGTGTGAAAGTTAAACAATATCATTTATTCTAAGTGGAGAGGAGTGAAAAATTTTAAGATTAAAACAGTATACATGTAACAACATTTTCCATGACACTTCAAACAATGTCAAACTTGAAACAACACTATGTAATACCTACGTAACAATTCATAGCATTCTCTACATGAGTGGCTGAAGTGAATTCTACTACCTTTAAACTATCAACTGGAATATTAAGATAGGATCTGGGACCATCATGCATGCAGTTGTACAAATTAACATCTAAGCATCTCCCTTGATTCTCTCTCAGGCACTAAGTTAACTCCTTCTTAAGGTCCTATTGCTGTTTTCTTCTAAATATATTCCATGCCTTATTGGCACAGACTCATCTAAATACTCTAAATACTCATGCAGTATCTTTCCAATGTTTTCATTTCTAAACACCCTATCATCTTCAAAATAAAGTTCAAATTCCTAAGTATGATATACAAGATAACTTAAAATCTGGCCCTTCCCCCAAATATCCTACTTTTCCCCAAATTTTCTTTGCTCCCTATTGCCTCATTTTCTTTCCCTCCTTCACTGACTATTGCAAAGGCAACAGTCATTTAGTTGCTTAGTGTACATGAGTGAATAAAACATGTATAGTTGTTATTGTGGACCTCACATTATTATGGTAAGTAGATGACTGATTGATAATTGAATCAATCTGAAGGTACAGAAATGACAAATACACAAGTGACTGATAGAGAAAAGAAATATGATTAAAAATTCACTAGATAGATGATTGATAATAGGTAGTTAGGCAGATGATAGAAAGATGGTTGGCTGGCTGGCTAAATAGAAAATGGACACAGGTGGTTTGATGAGTAATAGGTTGTAGATAGGTACATGATGGATAGATGGATGGATGGAAAGACATACACAGAAAGAAAGTCAAGAGGTAGTAACAACAATAGATACAAACCAATTAAGAGGAAGAAGGGCAGGGTATAAGGTGATACCAAATTTTACCATTCTAACTAGATTAGAAAATGCCTCACAAAGGTGTAACAACTGAGCAAAACTAGGTGAAGGAAAAGAAACAAGCAATCTCAGGATACAAAGGAATAATGTTCCAGACTAAGGGAACAGATGGTGTGAGGAACTACAGGTGCCTGTGTGCTCACAGAAAATCAGTGTGGCTGCAGAAGAAGGAGGGTGTTAAAGATGACATCACAGGATAAACAAAAGCTACCCTCTGCCTCTCAGATCATTGTGTGGGTAGGATTCTTACTCAAAGACCAACAGAAACTCTTGGCACACATATGTGAAGCAGTGTCATCAAAAATGTGTTTAAGGAGCTCATGAACTACTGCGCTAGAACAATTCCTTGAGAGACTCCATCTGCCCTATGTGCAGTAGCACCACCTGTCTCTGGTATGACTTCTCCAGTATAGGGGACTCTTGGAGGTGGCTGTTAAAACAATGAGCAGATCAGGAGGAATGCTTCTTCAAGTTCCAGTGCTGGAAACTTAGGTGGAGTTGGGAACAAACTGGTCACTGCAGGGTCCAAGCTTAGTCTGGAGCCCAAATTTCAGCCTCCATTCTTCTCCTGAGTCACTGCTTTTACACTATGCGCTCTCCCACCCTTCTACCCCTCCCAATCCAAGAGGTAACATAAAGAATGGAAGAGTACCTGGGGCCAAGGGGTCACGATTTCCTACTGTGCAAGCTTTCTCTGACTTGTACTAGAACAGAAGTAGTAAGACAACTATATCTTCCTGGCTAACCTGTAAAATGACTAGGAGGGTTTGGAAAAGACAATACACTCTATCAAAGGCCATGGAAATTTAAGGGTTTATCACCCTCACCTACCCTCATCATTCAGAAAGACATACATTAATGGAAAGACGTTGTACTATTATTCAATTTCCATTCAAATTTTAAAATTCATCAACACTCAAAATTAAGAGGTAAGAAAACTGACTTAAGATTAAAAAGTCATATTAGAGTCAAACAAATTATACTTGCATACTATTTTGATGAGTTGCTCTCTGTATCAATTAACATCACCTACATGCCTGAATATAAATTTTCTCACATATAAAATGGAAATAAAAACACTGACTAGTTTCTGTGAGAGCTGATGATACTGAAAGTAAACACACCCATGTGTATATATGTGTCTACATGTATGTCTACACATGACTACATGTGTACTGAATGTTAGAGTATGCATATATGTGGGAGTGTCTACACATGCATCTACATGTATATCTATGTGTGTGATGTACTATATGTGAACATATTGTATCCACTGTATATATGTGTGCCTGCTGTATGTGAATCTGCATGTGTGTACCCATATGTGTCTAACTATAGATAATGACCATATGAGTAACAGTACATATGCATGCCTCTAAACCTCCTAAATATCAGAAAGGGCCTTTAAGAGACCTCAGTGAGCGAGATGAACTCTTAATAAATGCTGAGTAAAATGTTTGAAAAAAACAGGTAGAGAGTTTGGGGACACACCTGCCTTATTCTATCCACACATATTCTCCTGACAGGAGCAGTAAGGCTGTACTCTGCTTCTTCTAGCTTTTCATGCCCATTTTCTTTGCTTGTGCAGAAGATAGCTGTTGATCGTACCATCTGTCTTTAGCCTTCTCTTCCTTTCTAGGAAGGGAGTAAGGCCTAAAGTCAGTTAAGGAGGCCATTAAGCCAAGTGGTGGTAGTTTATCAGAGAAGTCTCAATTAATGGAAATATTCATAGAGCAGAATGCTGAGGGATCACAGTGCTGACATATCCAATGTTGGTGTGAATTAACTCAGTTTCATGTTTGCTAACATGAAATAGTAAGAACTACTTCACCTGTCATAAAACTGAGTATAAAACCTGAAAAAGTATTTTCCAAAGTACAAAGCTACTTATACATGTTCTAATTCAGATCCTAAATCAGCAATCCACATATCCTAGCAACAACAATTACCAATACATTTACATATCACAGGGAAACAGAAAAGAGCAACTTTAATATGGGTGTTTGAAAAAAATCTGTCATAAAGAAATGAAGATTATCAATTGTACTGCTCATTTTCTGATACCAAATTATTGAAAGAAATTTAAATCAACCAAGTACAGATGATGACTGCAATAAAACAAAGTTATCAAGATAGCATAACAAAACACAAAGGAAATAAAAACATCAATCAAAGGAAACTCAATATTTCTGTCTTTTTCCCCCCCAGAAAACTGTACTTGATAAAAAAAATGTCTGAGGTTAAAAAGAGAGAGAAAAATATCATACTAACAAAGATTATAAAAAGTAAAACCAAACTATTCTTCAATGATACCTGAAAATAAATGAGCAAAACTTGGGGTCACTGGTTCTTTTTAAATTATTATGAAATTCTAAATAACAGACAATGTAAAGAGTCGTACTTGCAGTTCATGTCTGCTGCAGAAGGCATATTTGTGTGTGAGATAGGACATTGCCACCGCAGCTCACATGACACGAAAATGTTCACACTAGCTATACTTCTTCCCACAAAGCTCTGTAGACCTGCATGCAAGGTGCAGCTCATCACTGCCAACCACAATAGGATCACTGAACCTCAGATTGCAAGTTGGGGTCTTACCTGACCGATAGCGTTCATCTCGTGACCCTGAGGACCTTCGACGGTGATAGCGAGAAGAAGAGGAGGGAGTGACTGGAGCCCGGCGCTCTGGAGGCAAAGCTTGATCCACCCCTGTATTAGGGAGAGAGAAAGTAGAACGAGGCTTCAGTAAGCAGCTGTTCCTTACTCTGGAATAATGCAATTGGTACAATAAAGCCCTAACTCTTGGCTTTCCTTCAGCACAGTGACAGCACACAGGCATGGGAAAAAGAAAAGGCATAGTGGAGCTAGCTGGGCATGGGATGCAGGCAGGGTCAAGAACAGGACTGGGAGTAGGGGGGCTCAGCTGGGGAAGCACTTTCAGGGGACAAGGGCATCTAGGCTGTTATACAGCAAAAGGTGCATTCTGGTGTGGAGAGACTAGGGGAATCACAGCACAGCCTTTAGAAATACCAGCACAGGCTCTCTCGCATCATAACATTTGTCCATCATGTCATGGGAAGAGATGCAAATAAACAACAAATAAGTATTAGAAATCTTTAGGGCAATCTTCTGGTCAAAAAAAAAATGAAGCCCTAGATAGAATCAAGTTATAATCTTCTTTACATAACAAGCACAGAAATAGTCATAAAATTCCCAGGAAAAATTAAAAATCGAAAGTACATTTATCATTAAATTAAACTTGAAGATATACTTAAAGGTAGTCTAAGAATATTAGCTGAAACAATCATGACTGAGTATGCTTCTAACTTTGTTCATTCAAAGTTTGTTACTTAAATTGTACACCAGTTGATGACAATAGTTGAACAAACTGATTTTCCAAGCAGCTTTGAAAAATTATCAGAAACATTAACCTGGTCAGAAAAAAAAATTCTATGGTTATTACTCAAAAGCTGCTCTAACCCTGCCAACCATGATTATCTATTCTACTGCAGAGAAGATCAATCATTACAGTTTAGACATAAACAAATGCTGACATTATTAATCACTAATTGCTGCTTAAGAAAAGGATGAGTAATATCTGACAGAAAATAGAAAAAAAATTTTAACATCAGTCAGTCCCTAGTTTTCAATGAACAATGCTATTACAGTTAATTATTCCTTGGGCTTAATATCCTGTTTTCTCTGCTCATTTCTACACCTCAACTTTGATGGCAAATTTGTGGATCCCACACATTAAGCCAAAATGTACTAGAATCATAACAATGATATAGCCACTTTGTTAGGTGCTATAAGTTCTTTTTGCTAAAAAAAGACCCTGGTGTCATTAATTAATAGTTCTTGATGACTGAAGAGCTACTCAATCTCTTCTGTACAAATGATCATTTAAAAAAGCTCTTCTTGAAAACTACTTTATATTTTTATCAAACAGATGTACAAAATGCATTGGATCAAAGAGCATGGTGCTAAATAATTCTAGTGAAAAATAATGACTACTGATATTTAAATTTATGTTTATAAGAAAGGGCTCATAACCCTACTCCCAGTTGCACATTTCAGATAATACACAGGCTACTCCTGACACCACAGCAGCCATCACTGCACCACTACTCAGATTCCGTGTCAGCAATATATGCCAATACCTTTCTAGGATACACTTTTTTATTTATTTATACGAAATAATGTTATTATAAATAATATATAATATATTATTACAAATATGTTTATATTTATTATTTTATAATTCATCAAATAGTATGAATTATAATTATTATAATTATTATAATATTATTGCAATATTTATTATTATTATTATGGAGTTAATATTTGTACCTTTTCACTCCCTTATCTGGGTTTTTAATGTAACTATGGCCAATTCTTTTTGAAATACCCCAAGAGAACTGAAAACCCCTTTCCAATACTTTCTCCTCCTGGTCAACACAGCCAGCTTGCAACCATCTTTGTTTCAGATTTCTTTCCCTTAAAGAGGCCCTTTTCTGCACTAATCCTGGAATAAACTCCACATGCATCCCTTCACCCAGGGGCCTGCTTCTGTCTGGATCTCTTGGAGAAGATTATTTTACCAATTGCCTTCCACATCACTACACTGTTGGGAAGTTAAACATCATGCATTCATGTAGAATGCTTATTTTCTTTTCTCCTCTATCAACCTTTCTCATCTTATTTCTGTGAAGGAGCTGGCTTTTATTCTGATGGTATAGGCATCGTCATATCTCTTTTCTATAGGCCTTTCACCTGGGCAGTTTTACTTACAAAAGGGACCTCAAGTCTGCTGTCATGGAACTGTGCCAGATGTTTGTCCCTTGGGATGGAGCTGATCCCACTGTGCAGCAAGTATATTCTGATTTGGGCACCTGTGTTCAGTGCCTGGTATCCTGGAGTCTGGAGACTCCATCCCCCCTCCTCCCACACCCACCCAGGCCAGAACACACATCTCTGGGGGAATGGGAAGGTGTGGGTCACCTGAGCCCTAGATGACCCCTAGTGCCCACGTTTTCATCAACATCCTGCTGCCCTTGATTAAGTCACTACTCATCCACTTCCCCAGATCATAAAAGTTTGTCACTGCTTCTCCATTCTGTCCTGTGAGTTCAATTTGTCTTTCTACTGTAGTTCTGGAACAAGCAGAGCCGGATGTACTTCCAAGTTATGTTAAACAGTAGCCTGATTTACATAGATATCTACTGTTTAGCTTTCCATCTCAGTTCTGTTCATTCAAATATGCTTCCTTGGGTGCTTTCTATTTCATGACTTCCTTTGGGATGTGCAATCTAAACACGTAACACACAGACAAGCCACAGAGAGCTGTTGGCTATCAAATACTTGCTCAGAGACCCTATGGATTTGTTCTCAGGGAGGTAATTTTACAGGTAGACAAGGTGAACACTTACTCTCATATTCTCAGTAGAGTTCAGAACTGTATGTGCCCATCCTATGAGGCCTCAAACCTCTTCATGTACTCAAGTCTTTAAAAAGAAATAAACTTCACAAAAGAAGAATGGCTTTAACAGGCTACTAACAAGAGGTATAAACAACAACAACAACAACTAACTAACTAAAGTATTAGTGTACATATTTCCATCATTAATTTTTATCTGACCTCATTGCAAATGAAATTTGGGTAGCTGAAAGGTATGTTCTGACAAGAAAAAGCCACCAGTCAAATATGCAACTCTGAATCAAGAATTCCAACACTTACCCCCAAGAGGACCCGGGTACTCATGTGATCTATGAGGGGGTTAACCTCCTTAAGCGTTAATCAATAAAACATGGCAGCACAGCCAGTATTCAGCATCGAGGTCATACATTCATAGCTGTGTTCTGTTCACAGGGAATTATGAGCAAAGCAAGCTCAGGGAAAGGCACATGGTGATCAGAAGTACAATGGAACATGTGGGCAGGGTCAAAGAGGTCAGAGGAAGATGAGGGTCCAAGAGAAGGGTGACTGTCTAAAACATCAGCACAGGGGACAAAGACATGGCTAACATCAAGAGCAGTCCCCTTCTCCTGCAAACATCTCTGATGCTCATTTGCAAGCAGGCACAGCCCAGCCTCAGCCTCACAGAAATGAAGGGTGCATAGGCCATACCATACATACCTGGAGGTGGAGATGTGCCCTAGGTGTCCTTTCTATGTCTTTCCCATCTTCAGACAGAATGTATGAGAAAAGCACCGTGTGGACCTTCTGCATTCTTCGTGTGTTTAATATACTGACCTGATAACTACACTGGTGGGATCTTTCGTCTCTGCCATTTTATTGATGAGGAAGCACAGGCACAGGATTCAAGCTGTCAATGCCACTCACAAGTGAAGGATGACCCCTGCCCCATGCTCAGGTACCCTGTGGTCACTTAGAGCACTGGCCTGGTGATCAACCCCAAACAGACCTAGTCCAAGGGGCAGAGGCCATGTGTTGGTCACTGCTGCACCCTGGGACAATAATTGTGTTAATTGAACAAAAATCTAGTTGGTACCTTAAAGTCATAAGGAAGTAAATTTAAGAACTCATTATGAAAGTTAGAATTTGATCGACAGCCATCTTTTAAGGAAAATGAAAACTGCTACAATTTCAGACTGTCACCCAGGAATGAATTTGTCTGAAGCGAAGTTGTGCATATCAGCTCCTTACTTGGGAGACCTGCAAGTCAGGAGTAAAATAAGGTGATTTCTGTCTTATCTCCTCTCCAGCCAAGTGCATCTCATAAGAAGGTTCCGGAAATACTTCCTGAATAAAAACATGATCTTCAAGGCTTGTGCAGGATTGAGCCTTTCAATTTGCATGTGACAAAGCCAGAAAGGGCTCTGATGCCCTAGAATTGCAAATGGATTACAGACTGAATTCCAAAGGAGAAAGATGAAGTAGGAAGGGGGAAAGGAAGGAGGGCAGGAAGAATATAAGTGCGCTTTCCTCTCCAGGAGACCTCAAATCTCAGGACATTCTGTACTCCTGGGACCTCACTCTCTATCCTACACTTCACTCTCAAGTTAGAAAGTGATCAAGCTCAGGGCCCCACCTTGTTCACATTCGTAGGTTAACAGAAGGACTGTTGGAGTTTTTGCATCTGGTTTACTCTAGTCTTAATGAAATTACTGCTTTATTTAATATTCTGAAATTTATGGTTGTTGAGGTGACAAAACTATCATTAAGAATTTCCTTTGGGAAATCTTTCTTAGTCACGTGTTTTTGATGGAAGTTCTAATAAAAATGGCTTATTTCTCTGCTTTCTCTCCCTTGGGGCTTAAATGCAGTTTTCCCTCTAGTGAGGAAAGTTTAAAAGAATGAAAGTGTCATCGAGTGGGGTAGACATGTGGGAATAGTGAATATTTCTGCCATCTGGAATCTAGACACGCAGTAAAGATTGAGCAGGAGGAAGGTGGGTTTGATTTTAGAGGGAGAATGAAATTGAATGAAGGCATCTGGGGTCTTGTTCTCTGGACAAGAGGATGCAGAAAGAGGAGAGCAAGAACCTGTTTGGATTGCAGCAGCAAGCAAGGCGAGGTCTGGGTGGTGAGGGCCAGTGGGGATTGGCCAGGGCATCTGACTTCAGGGATCAGACAGAACCAACCCTGAGCTTGATCACTGTGGGAAAGAAGTGAGATGTTATGAAGTCCCTTAAATACCCTGGCAGAGTAATAAGGAAGTAGTAACTTGATTCCCAAAGCATATGTGACATACAGCAGGGGTAAAGGAAAATTTACCTGTGGGGATAATAGTCATTACTAATAGGTCCACAGGTCACTTGTAGGAAACTGACAGTGAGAGTGAGGTTACCAGAGGGGTTGGAGGAGAAACACAGTGGGGAGGAGGAACAATGGTCTGTGGTGGAGGATAATGCCAGCCTTGGTGGTGGTGTGATGTGGTGATGTATCTGAGGAGCTGTCATCCTATGCCCCCAAATCACATACAGTGCTGTCGCCTCACTAGTAAACCAATTTTTACTTACTCAATGAAAAAAAAAATTAAACAATAAAAAAGTAAATCAGGAAGATTATGTAGAAGATGGCTAAATTATAAAATATATGAGATTTAAAATGAGAAACTGTTGGTCCAAACTCTGCTCCTATTCTTACTGATTGTGTAGCTGGATACACATTTGGCTTCTAGACAGTAGTTTCCATGTATTTTGGGGGCAGTAAGTAGAAACAGTCTTTAAGGCTTGCAACAATGACAGGGTACAAGGAGCTGCAGGTGTAAACAGGGCCCCCCAGAGAAGCACAGGCCTGAGCAGAGTCCATGTAGGGAATAGACATGGGCAAGACAGAGAAATGGACATGTTTGTTTTGTTTTTTTTTTTGAGACTAGGTCTCGCTATTTTTGCCCATGGAACCGCAGGTTCTCATTGCCCGGGGTACCACGGACTCAAGCAATCCCCAGCCTCAGCTTCCCAGGTAGCTGGGATGACAGGCGCGCACCACCACGCCCAGTTATTTTTTTTTTTTTTTTTTGGAACTAGGTCTCGCTAAGGGCCCCAAGCGGGACTCGAACCGCAATCCCTAGCCCTGGCCGCTTCATAGGCTGAAGCTTACAGGCACGAGCCACCGTGCCCGGCGAGAAATGGACATGTGTCCATAGTTAAGTTATTCCTGAAGCAGGGTGCTGTAATGACAGGGGTGTGGTCTGTCCCAACCTGAGGGGTCAGGGAGAAATCCTTACAGGACTGACAAGTAAGCTGAACTTTAAAAAGTGTGCGGGTAGACTAGTAAATGGACAACCCTCAGGTGGTAGCAGTACGAACATTTCAGGTTTGACAGGAAGGGTCAAGCCAGACAGGTCAGGCCAGCGGTGTGTCAAGTCTTGTGAGGAAGATGAGTCATGCTCCTGTGAGGACCACCAGTCTCCAGGGAAAACAAAGGCAGAAAGATAAAGCTACATTGACCAAGGTCCTCTCTGAAGAGGGCTGTTCCCCTGGCCACCACAGCAATTCTCAGGGAACATAAAGAAGGGCAGATTGCTGGTGACAGTGACTCTTGGTAATTGGATCTGAAGCTACCATATGGGAAGGAATAGCTGTGTGCCCTTTATGAAGCCTGCTGCTGAGAACACTGATGAACAGCACGTGAAAACATACACACAGGTAGGAGGAAGGGGCTCCATTTGTGTGAGGAGAGTTTTACTATTTGTGGTAACATAAGGTCTTTACTACCTTCCTGTCACAAGAGCAGTGAAGACTCAATCACAGAACCTGTCACAGCCTTATGAAGAATGCCCTGAAGAGAATGGCTTCATTTTCTATTTTCACAAGTTTTATCAGGTTTAGAGATTAATGAAAGATGATCTTGAAGAAGACTCTACAGAATTAAAAAACTGGAGGATTCACACCAAATAGTAAGTCTCCCAAGTAGTATTCTCTCCTTGAAAATGATTTCCAATGTATTCAATCTGACCCCCTTGTCATTAAATATATAATTTTCATTTTTCTTTCTAGCTTCGGCCACATTTTTTCCCTCACCTTGAGGGGAAAAATGTTGAGAGGGCAACATCGCCCTCACCAAAACAATCTATCTCTAGGGCAACTGAGTCTCGCCAGCTAATCGTCCAGTGGCTTGTGCTTCTGGGCAGGGAGGATTGACAAGGACAGTCACACCAAGTGCCAGCTCCCTGGGATGTGGGTTGGGGCTCCCATCCCAGCACCTGGCAGTATAAATGATTCTAACTCATAATCACAAAACCTTGGAAACTATTTTAGAATGCTTTCTGCAAGAAGTTAATATTTTCTCTAATAAACAAAGAAAATGTAAAAAAAAAAAAGATTATGCTAAGTGAAATAAGTCAGATGGAGAAAGACAAATACCAGATGGTATCAGTAATATGTAGGAGATAGAGAAACCCAGCTAAGATCCAGAGAAAGACAACCTTAAAAGCTAACCCTTGAAAGCTGAGTAGAGAACTCAATCATCTAAAGGGAGGGTGGGACAAAGAGGAAGAAAGCACTGTGGATTAAGGTGGTAGGCTATGGATGACTTGGGAATGGGTACCAGGGTGCAGGCGATTCCTAATGAGGAAAATCCTAGCAATTTTTTTTTTCTTAAAGAAAGGTACTAAAGCACATAAAAATACAATGCCCTGTGGGAAAGTATATGGTAGGAGAAGAATGACTGAAAAATATGTTCTTCATAAATATTCTATACCAAAGAATTACTTCTATAACTGGGTGAGTCAAGAAAGAATCGCCTGCTTTGGAAACATCTGTGCTTGTTACTGCTCCCTAGGGAAGAAAAGTGCATTGCACGCATGATCATTCAATTGGGCCAACTGTTCCCAAAAAAAGATGGGCAGTGAAAACTGAAGCTGGCTGGAAATCTGAAGTTGGAGTCTTGGGGGTGCCCTGGAGGGGAGTCATCAGAGACCCACCAAAAGCATTTGGAGGGGCACTCTTTGAATTTCACCCAGCACATGAGGCTCAGCAATTTGTGGAAAAACCTCACAGTTGGTGACAACTCAATGCCCACACCAGGACCCACCACACTTGCCCTGCACACTTTCTGCAACTTTCAGTGGGTATGCAAGGAAAGCACACACAGCAGCTAAGGCTGAGCAGCCGGCTGGCACCCTCCCTCGAGTTGCTGGGCCTAAGCATGTTATTAAAAGTCCACCAGTCCACCATTGTCTTATTTGTACATGATTTTCAAAAAACTCATTTTGTTTGAGGTAGAACCCTGAAGATGAGCCTACAACTTAGCAATACGCAGAGCTAAACCTTTGGCTCTATGAGCTCCTTATGTCTGAAACATTGTCGGCTCATGGGGTGATCCTGACCTCTGAACATGACCCAGCTTCTGAGAACACTACGATTAACCCCTTCAGCTTTGCTTTATTACAAGCCCCTGACCTTGCCCTCCGCCAACAGGATGATGACGGAGCTCTGCAGGGTCCTCTCCCGAGCAGACCTCAGACGGGACCCAGACCATCCTTCTCTTAGGTCTTAGACTTGGAACAAGCTTATGACCTGTCATGCGTTTTTCTTTTTCAAGTGCTTAATAAGCAGTACTTCCACTGCAAAAATCGGGTTGCAGAAACAGAATACTGTATTTTAATGAACACTCAGACCTGGCTACGTCTGCGGAAGAGCCCTGTTTCAGGGGTGAGGACGACGGAGCACCTGCATAGTTCTAGGAGCTGGAGAGCCTTGTTTCAGGGGTGAGGACCACGGAGCACCAGCATAGTTCTAGGAGCTCATCCCAAGAACAGGACCTCAGAAACGGGACCCTCTTAGGGGTCCCCAAAGTCAAGCTTACAACTCTGGTCACAATGCACTGAGTGGGTAGTCCCCTTGCAAAGAAGGTGCTGCCCTGGGTTTCTTGGTCTCAGTCAAAAGCGCTCACCGAAACGAAAGTAAAACAGAGGCCGGTTTCCCGCAGTGCTGGCCGCCCGCTCTCGGACCGCGGTGTCCCGGATGTCGCACACCCCGATGTTGCCGCAGTGCAGCGCTCTCCGTGGGGCTCCTTCATTGTGCTGCAGTCTACACCGGACCACGGCAGCTCCATTCGCTGCTGTAACAAGTTGAAAAAAAACTAATTAATTCAGACTTTAGTTTTTTTTAAATTTGTTACAGCGCTGAGCAGAGCTGCCGACCCCATGCAGAACAGCACAAAGGACACCAAAGGGAACGCAAGACACAGGGCCGCCCTCCACGGCAGCAGCGGGGCTGGCCAGCACTGGGCACTGCTGTCACTGCAGACTGTCTTCTGGGATGACGCAGAAACGCATCTGTTTCACTTCTGTTTGACAAGTATGGCACAGAGACTGAAACCCAAACAGTGTCAAAGTTTATGGTCAACCCTGCCCTCTCCAAGCCCAAGACTTGGGAGCCAAGGAACTCACAATGCCCACCAGGCAGACGGACGTCCTGGCGGTGCTGGCTGCAGACCAGAGAGAAAGAAGGGGATGACCCCATCTTACCTTCTGCCCCCCCAAAATCACACATAGTTGCCAGCCTACCCCCAAATTCATTTTCGTTTCATTCACTAGGATGGGAGAGTGTTTCCTAGTTTTAGAAACTAGACAGCAAGTCTGATACACCCACAGCTTATCTAAACCACAGGTCCGCCTTTTTGTTAACTTTCTTAAAGATGGAGCAAAGAAAGAAAACACACAAAATTAAAAACAACTACAAACACAGCAGCAACTCAACACACAAATCAAGTTTCTTGGACATGAGCTCCAAGAGATGTTCAGTACATGGGCCAGGAGAGCTGGGCACAAGCCAGCCGCTTCCGAGGCAGGTGCCTCTCAGACCTTTCTTAGCAGCGGTATCTGAGCAGGTCTTTATAAACATGTTCCAGCAGAGAAAACTGTAGAACCCAATAGTTCCTCTGAAATTTATGTCTCTATCATTTTTCTTTGAGAAGAACATGACAGGCATTAGGTCCAGGCCATTCCTACTGCTTTGGCAATTTTCAAGGTCATTCTCACACAGAACTGAGCTTGCTTAAAAATGTCTAGTTTGGGATCAGTTCTTTCTCCTGGCATGTGCAGAACCTAAATCAGGTGTAGCGATTCTATGAAGGTACATCTATGAAGATGCCGGCACACATGGACTTTGTACTTTAGGGAAGAACCCATAATATTTTATAATCACAATTCAAAACACAGCCAACCTTGAGATTTTACAATCCCAGGTAGGATATTATATCATCTTCTAAATTTCTAGACTCACCCGCACCCCTGAACATCAATAAAACCTTGCACTAATTTAAACCACAATCAATAGCAATAATTTGTAGCTCACTAAACTAAAAGTCACATTTATGTCATAAATGCGCTCATATTTTTTATGATTATAGCATTTTAAAATAATGAAATAGATTACTGCTCTCTATAGATGAGATCCCTATTACATTTATTAGGTACGTTAATAGAAAAATCATATGTTCCTTCTATACTCAAATACATATTTGCAATCATGCAAAGGAATCAGTTGTAACCAATGCAAGATCAGGGATTGAGGTAGGATTTGCTTAGTTATTTCTTTCCTATGTTGCAGCCAATTCTTACAAGTAGACAATTTGTGCTAGTCATTAAGGTTTACGTACTTGGAGGCTGGGGCAGGTAGGCTCCAATTAATTTTGACCTCTTCTTTTCATAGCCTTTCTGTGTGATGTCACCTGAAAGAGAAGGAAAGAAAATTCAGAATAATTTCACAATGGGTAGAGTAGCTCAATGGAGTCCAAGAAGACACACAATTACAACGGTTTGCATCTTAACTATAAATCTCAAAGCACTCGCATCTTTCACCTTGACTCTTCCCCTGTCTGTAAACAAACAACATCATTTAAGTTACATAAACATCCTTCCCTTAGCACATGCTTGTCCCAGCCTCTCCTTGGTGATTTTGGCGGAGCTGGAGTTCAGAATTAGATTCTTGGAATCCTAGTCACATCTGTTGCAACAGGAACCCTCTGATCTGCATTGCTCTCATTAACTTAATCCACAACGGATCGTGCAGGCGTCAACCAAGGACAGCGGCCAAAGCTCTTACTGATTAACTTCGCCTCCACTGATGAAGCCTCTTCTCACGGGGCATGCTGGTCCTAAGGACATTAAACTGCTAGGGTCTCTCAAAATAAGTGTCTTAGGCCAAAGGAAACAGCGAATAAAACCTGGGACCCATGGAAACCCAAAATATATAGGATTAAAATGTT
The DNA here is from genome assembly GCA_004024945.1 of Uropsilus gracilis. NCBI lineage: Eukaryota > Metazoa > Chordata > Mammalia > Eulipotyphla > Talpidae > Uropsilus > Uropsilus gracilis. The sequence continues at coordinate 4,278 of PVHY01004370.1, read as the reverse complement.
AAAACCACAGGTTCACATACAAGAGCCAGAGCCAGGCTAATCATCACCACATTAGCAGTTTCACATAGGAAACGAAATAACCTTTATGGCTTTGCTTCTTCTATTTATTAGTCCTAGTGCACAAAACATGAACTTTGTGAAATTTTGGAATCCTACTAACTTTTCTCCAACATTGTGATTGAATCATTGCTCCCAGAATAGGTAAAAACTCCAGTTTTTATAAGCTAAAACAAATGAACAGTGAGTTATGAATCAAACACAGATTGGTAAATGTATGTTTTTTAGAGCTATAGTCTCACTAAATTTGACCAAACCAGACGGCATCCTTAGCATTGAATGGCTGATCCTACAAACTTAAGGCTCACTGTAGAGCCTCTTACCTTGCCACAAAATGCAAGGCTAGTTTTGAAACAGCTGTAAACAACAGAAGTTTATGGGAAATGTGTCCTGCTGGTGACTGATGAGTATTTTGATGCTGAACGTGTTGGCACCACTGCACATATGCCGTCATCACTAACGGGAAACCCGTCCATCCCTGCCCCACCTCTTCCCACTCAGCACCCTGGCTGTTCAATAGCAGCATACAATGAGGCCCCAAAACTCAACAACCAACCCCCCTCATGCATACACTCTGGGATGTGTCCGGGAGGTATTAGGAGAGGTGGCCGCATCAGGATGCTGGCTGAGAGGTTACAGTCGACTGTACCCCACCCAGACTGTATCCTTAGCCCACGACATAGCTTGTGATTTTATGAGAAAAAGGAGAATAGCTGGCTTGGAGGAAACACAATAAAAACAAATCCAGAAGAAATGAAATCCAGAAACCCAGATGCTCTACCAGTTGGGTACAGTGGTCAGTGGCGAACAGAACACTGAACCCTTCATTTCAACCCACTTGATGGCATGAATAGGAAAAAGAACTAGCCCGGGCACTGGCAGAGAGCTCCACTCTTGCTCACAGAGAGGTACTTCTGCTCCTAGATGGCAAGACAGAAAGGATCACCCAGCCCTTCTCTCAGCCCCTGCGGACCCAGGAAGGTAGCTGCCATCAGGCCTCCAGAAAAACTCACTGCCTTTCTTCACTGATTCCTTCCATGACCATAACTGAAAATAAGAAAACTATTAGGGAAGTCTGTTTTCATAGCACTATGGAGCCTTTCCATCCATTCTCATTCATGCTCAGATGATAAAATTTCCTATCAGTCAGCACCTGCAGCTGAGGGACACTCAGATGGACATGAAATCCAAGGTCCAGAAAAAGGAACACACAAGCAAGAATGCAGTTGTGGAGCAACAATAATGTTGGCTCACATGGGGTCACCTGAGCATGGGGTGAAAGCCTGTTCCTGGTATCCACCTCCAGTGGCCCTGTCCTCCCAGCCAACTCTTCTCATGTCCCTGTCAGGCTTCACGACTGCTTTTCCACAATTAAGCCCCAGCCCCAGAAAAGCAACTACATACCAAATTTAAGTTTTTGAAATTTCTCAGATGGACATTTAAGCATGGGAGAGGGGTTCCTCCCTTAAGAACCAGCATAAGCCAGCTTCAAAGAGAACTCTTCACTGCCTGACTTTGGAAAGCTCCACATTAGCCTAAAGGTAAACAAACACTTGTACCCTATGAAGCAGGCCCTACTTAAAGGGGACCATATTGATGTCACAGGATAGGATCTCTCACCCGGATGCCTGGCCTCACATCCTCCAAGGGCTTGTTCCGAGGAAGGCACAAAAGTTCCAAGCAGGCATTTTATTTATTGATTTCTTAATTTTTTAAATTTTCATGCAGCATTGGTCATATTTGTATAGTCATTAGTCATTCTACAGCCCTTCCTGTATCACCCTCCCCTTCTTTCCCACCCCCCCAAAGTTCTGGTTACTCCAACTCCTCTCGTTGTAAGTCAGTGGCTGATGCTTGACTCACTGATCTCTTTCCTGGAGTGATGTCCTCATCCTGGGTGAGAACCTATGTTCCTGGAACATAGCAGTCCAGGTTGCTGGAATCTCCAGGGTTTTCCATGAGGTGGGCATCCAGGTCTCGCATGTCAGGAACCTCTCACAAAGCGGATGTGTGGTGTGGTTCTATAGTCAACTTTGTTGTGGCACTTCCTTTGGTTGAGGTGACAGTCACACTGGTTGTCTCCTTGCTGATATCTGTCCCTTGGTGCTACTACTATTCCATATAGTTCTGGTATCCTGGGGTGGGAACCAAACTCCTAGCACTGACAGTGGATACGTTCCCAGATGGGGAGAGATTCCAGCAGGTGGTTGGTTCAGTTCCTCTCCTTTCTTGAAGTTTACAGTTCTGCCAGAGGGCTACTGTGATAACATTGTGGCTTTCCTCCCATTGTTGGAGAGGGAGGGAGCTTCACTCTCATTGCACACATGTCTGTACCAGGTAATTGGCTCCCCAAGCCTAGAGACGTACGTGGAGCTCTGTGACAGGGTGCCACAAGAGCTAGAGCTAGTCTTTCTGGCTTGTCTCTTGCAGTTCCAACCATGTGTACTTCTGGTTTTACCCAAATGATGAGTGTATCAGTGTTGTTATTTGCCCCTTGCTCTGCATCTGAATTGCTGATTTTTCCCTTTTTAGTGCAGGTCTGGTAGAGGTAGAGTAAACCGGATGTGGACCCTACCCTCACCCCGCTCAAGCCCACACCCCAGCAGAGGTTGCCCAGCCCCCATACGCCCCACATACATGAGGGAGGAGGGAGGAGACTAGATCCCCCAATACAATTTCTCTGGGCCTGAGAACTTGAGACCCCCATGATATCAGACTCACCCCCACACCCCTGGCCTTCCACCAGCAGCCTAGGCCCTGGCAGGAGCAAGTTGGGGGTCCTTGCTGAAGATGCCAGCCATCCAGGGGGACTGCCAGCTCATGCCACCAAGTCTAACAGGTGTTTCTTTAACTCCTTTGCTAAATTGTGCTGAGCAACCAGCATGGGGACGATTTCCAGATATGGTTTTAAAAAATCTCAGGTCTCAGGTCACTATCATCTCTCAAAGGATAGAAAAGGTTCAGAGAGTCAGTACCTGCCAGATAACACCACATTCATGCACAGTCATTTCAGGGGGTGTCTGCAGCCATAGATTCTGCTCAGGCCCATTTTCTAAGTAGTTTTAGCAGTACCCAGCAAGGCTCCCTAGTAAGCATAGCACAGACGGTGGAACACAAAGCCAGAAACCTTTACAGAAAAGTGGGCTGACCTCACTTATATGTCTGAAACAACAGCTCTTAATCCTTATGACAACTAATACAGGTAAATGAAGGCACAAAACTATGTTTCTTGCCGTGGAAAAGTCCAAACCTTGCCCCTTGAACCCAAACCTTAAATGATCCCCTCCAGTTATTGTGCGTGGTACTCTCACCACCTGGATGCCCACCCTGGCTCTCAGCCCGTCCCATGACCCCTTCCATTCAGGCACAACCTAGCTGCCTGCTTTTCACTCCTCATGCCTGCCTGTGGGTGTTCCATCCATATAATCACACTAGTGCTTTCCTCACCAGGCCTTAGAGGACTGATGGTTTATTTCTGTAATATATACTTGTGGCTTATCCCCAAACCAGGTAGTGACAGCTCCATGGTCTCAACCTACCGTACTGAGTCCTGACCCCGCTGTTATACAAATCAGGACTGCATGTTGATAAATTCAGTCACATACACCAGCAACACAAATGTCACACAGTGACCTCAAAAATGACTGTGCAGAAGCTGCATTTGTAATCAGGGAGAGCACTGTGGTTATTTAACTGTCAAGTGACTGTGGGGGCAGGGAGGTCAACAAAATCTCATTCTATAGGTGGGCAAGACCACTTGGCTTCTGCGTCACTCACCAGAGTTGCTCTGTGGCAAGGGGACCAGGTTCATCCAGGGGTCCAAAGCATCAGGTTTGAAAATGCCCTTGTACATATTCTTTTTCATGGAGAAATTCAGTCATTTCTAACTCTGGAACCCTTTAGCATCTGGTAGACAGATGTCCAACTGGGGACCTCTCACAAACTCTTACTGCAAATTCATAAAAGCAAACTTTCTAGGGGGAGCACTTATGTTCTGCCCCTATTCTGAAGTAAACAATGCAGATTTCTGTGCTAAATCAAAATGAAAAGAGAAGACAGATAGGTAAATCAAAGATAACTGATGAACAGAGGGAAAGACGGGGTGAGGAGGGAGGGAGGAAAGGGAGGGGGAAGGGATGGAGGAAGGGGGAGGAAAGGAGGAAGGGAAGAAAAGGAGAGGAAAGAATGGGGGAGAGATGGACGGAGAAGAAAGGAAGAAAG